>APFE030980951.1:34103-97029 GCA_000404065.3 Pinus taeda
ATAATTAATTTAATTATTTTAAAAAAATTACACTAGCAGATAAATACACGCCCCTGCAAACCCGCTCGATGTCGACAATGACAATGGCAGATTTCCAAAAAAAATTGTTGGACTCGGAGCATAAGATAAATAGCAACCACGATGAGGTCCGTAAAAGATTAGATGAATTCAAGATCAAGCTTGAGGGACAGGCTGACCAAATAAAAAATCTTCAGGATACGACAAAGCGAATAGAAATAAAGATGGAAAATCAACATGTCCAAACAGAAGCAGACATCAGAGAGGTCTTAACAATGCTGAAAATTCTGTGTAAAAAGACGAATTGTACACCCGAACAACTAATAAAAGAAAATGAAGAGAATCAAGAACACGTCCTATCTGATTCAACAAAGCCAACAGACTCATGAAAAGGTTGAATCGCCAAAGAAATCAGCGACACCCCACCAAGAAGCGAGTAACACAGCCTTTACAAACAAGCAACTTTGGGATACCTTTACCAATCAACACCCCTTTTTCGCTCAACCATTAGCAACATACCAGCGAAGGGCAAAGGTCGAGATGCCTAAATTCGATGGAAACGAAAAAAACAATGTTGCATGGATAAATGAAGCAGAAGAATACCTTGAGATATATGACATCAATGACGATGACGAAAAGCTCAGGAATGCATCCATGAAAATGGAAGGAGAAGCATATAACTGGTATATGTGGTGGAAAAAAACAACACACGTCATTAGCTGGAAAAAATTTAAAGATGCCTTCTTTAAAAGATTCCAAGGTGTAAGAGAAGAAGAGTTTTTTTCAAAACTCATCAAGTTACGACAAAAAGGAAGTGTGGACGAATACACTCAAGAATGGGAGACCTTAGTAACACGAGTACCTGGGTTATCAGAATCTTGTCTGATTCAATCATACGTCTCAGGACTCAAAACCCATTTACAAGCAGAACTTGAGATGGATGACATTACATCAATAAAAGTAGCAAGACGGAAAGCAAAAACAGCCGAAAAGAAACCCGAACCAATATTTTGGTCAAAAGCAGAAAAAACATATTCAAGACGAAGGATACCCCAATATGTGGACTCAAATAATACAAGATATGTTCCACCACATCGTCGTGAAGATGCAAACTCTAATGTGGAAATGCAAAGGTTAAAAGAGGGTAAATGTAAACGTTGTGGTGAGAAGTGGCACCCCAAACATAGATGTACTAAAGGAAAAGAACCAAAGAACCTATATAATTGTGAAGCAACCAATGATTCAAACAGTGAAGGTTTTCACATAGAAGAAATAGAAGATGCCCCAGAATTCTCACCAGAATTAGATGACGGGAGTATTCCGCAAGTGTCATTATCAGCCATGACAGGTATATCACAACCTCAAACCTTAAAGTTAAAAGGACACATAAAGAAGAACAACGTAGTGGTTCTCATCGACTCTGGAAGCACACACAACTTTTTAGATGCAACCGTGGCAAAGAGACTCAATATCTTTTCATTTCCCTCGCCAAACATGAAAGTGATGGTAACTAACGATAACAAGATTGAAAAGGTGGGGAAATGCCATAAGGTCAATTTGCAGATTCAAGACTTTAATCTAGAGTCTCCATTCTTCACGGTACCGTTAGGAGGAGTAAGATGTAGTCTTAGGTATCCAATGGCTACAAACTTTAGGTACTTATGCCGCCAACCATGAAGTACAATTTATAAAATTCAAATGGGGAGGTCAGAAATACAAACTACACGAATTCCAAGCACCAGAAAATCAAGTTGTATCATCATCTCAGATGATGAAGCTGAGTCCAAAAGGAGCACCTGCTTATGTAGTACAATGTCACCAATTAGAAATGTTATCTGCAAATATGACCAGAGAAGAGTCACCAGAGATACAAGATCTAATTCGGAATAATGAAAAAGTAATTCAATACTTGCCTATGAAGATGCTGCCTAATAAGGAAATTGAGCATACAATAGAAGTCAAGGCAAGATCAGACCCCGTCAACATCAAGCCATACCAATATCCACATCACCAAAAAACATAAATTGCAAGATTAATCCAAGACCTTTTAAAATGTGGGACCTTGATCATCTTGGAATATCTGATCAAGTGGAAGGACTTACCCGAAGAAGACGCTTTCTGGGAGAATGAATCATTCTAACAGAGGCGTGCAAAGGTTTCCTCGGGCCGGACGGAAATCGGCCCTCGAGTGCAAAGGCAGGAAGGGAGCTTGACTTGCAAGACCACCGTTCGAGCGGGGACGCGAGCTTCTGCTCTAGCTTCCAGAGATAATGTACATGGACAGCCATCTGATCTCCGTCGAAGTCTGCATTAAATCCCCCACAAACCGATGGGATGTAAACGAATGGCACGTCCTTCTACTAAAATAGGTAAGAGTTTCATTTTGCTTTTCTTTCCATTCTGGTTTATGGTCTTTCTGGCTATATGGTCTATCCAGGGGAAAGGGCTCTTCCAGCAAAAGGGATTTGCATTATTCAAGAAAAGTTTTTGTGTTGTTTTTGTTTCCCCTTTTCTCTTCCTCTTCTTCCCTCATGAAAATTGAATCGTACTAGCAGTTGCAGGAGTAAAATTTCTTTCCGTTCTAACATAGAACGCATTACATTAAAATAATCATTCTCCTAGAAGGCGATAGGTGCAGAGACTCAATGGAAGCTATTCTAACGAATGAATCTCATTTGGTCCAACACTGTAGTTATAGAACGATAGGAAGAAGTTAGGGAAAAAATCCAAATAGTCGAAGATCCATTTATCCCAGCAGACAATTGCTGAATGAATCATTCTTCAACAACATCCGTCGTTACCTATGCTTTGAGGACAAAGCATTCTTTCGAGAGGAAGGCAATGTTATGTAAAAAATTGGTTAGATTAGGTTTATTATTTAATTTTCAGTTAAATTAGACAAAATCCTATCCCCAAAGGGTGTCCATGGCAGTATAGAAGCCAGGAACCCCATTTGTAACCATAATCATCTGTCTATTCATCTTTTTAATAAAATATTTATACATATAATTCTGCGTATAAGAAGTTTTATGCTTCAGTTGTTTTGATGTTTGTAGCATCGGAAAGTCCTCTACATGGGCCAAGTGTCTAGCATGCAGGGGAAAGTCCTCTTTAGGTGCTTGTTCAAGAGGAGCAAATATCATGATTTGTTCTCTGAGTTTTGACTAATGAAAAGCACAACCATTAATTTATTGATTAATGTTGCCTATTGGGCTAAAGTTTCTAAGGATAAATAATTTAATTATTTAAGTAACTTACATCTAATCTCCACCATTGATCTAAGTGGGTTAGGATTTAATCCTAGCCCCTTATCGCTTTGAAGATTAGGGAATTGGCTCAATGAGAAACTATAAAGGGAGCCTAAGGGAGAGGATGAAGACACAACATCGTGAACGGGTGACACATTTTCTCAAGGAGAGAGAGGCTCAAGTGACTGGAGAAAGGGAAAAGTGTGCAACAGAATTTTTTGAAGAGGAAATTTGAGAAAGCCAAGAATCTGAAGGAGGGAGATTAGATTTGAAGAAAAGGACCAAAATCTTGTGCAGGCAAAACTTGAAGAGAGAAGCTGAGGTTCAACTGGTCCAAGACTTAGAGGCCAAGTTGCTAAGGAGGATGTGAATTCTCAGGAACAGCCATGCAGCAAAGAGGAGACTGAGACTTGCAGGTACAGGCCGAGTTTTTCCAGTGGCCAAGTTATTCTTTAGGCAGCCAATTTCAGAGATGCAATTTCCTTTAGGTCGAATTTCCAGTGGACCATTTCCAGGTTCAAATATTTGTTATTTGTTGTAATTTCTGTGTATGTCTCTGTGGATCAAGGCCCTAAATTTTCCAGATTAATAAAGCTGAAGGAAGAGTTGAATGGGCAGATTTATGTGTTGTTTGTGTCTAAATTTTTCTTAGTATCTTCCACTGCAATTTTACTGTGAAAAGTTAAAGACACCAACATGTTTAATTTCAGTAGTTCAGAAGATTAATTTACAAGTAAAATAAATTTCTGGGTGTAAAATAATTGTTCCGTGAAACAGAACAGATTTGGTATTTAGAAGTTAACAGTTTGGAGATGGAGGTGTGATAAGCTTGTTTATTTCTATAGGACAAGGATCTTTATGAGGTAGGCACACATCTGACATTGCCAGCTGCTGAAATGAAAGAGGGGGCTTGGAGATCCATTTGTGCAATGACTGAGTATAAAAGCATTTGGAAAGCTTGTGATTCCTTCAAACATAAAATTTGGGGGTGGCTTTTGCTTCAACAAGTTAGCGGCTGTCAAGAGCAACTTCACAAAATTGGCCCTATTAACTCAGCTTGTACATAAGTTGATCCAAACATCATCAACTTGAATTCAAATTGTCTTACATATGCTCTAATATTTTCCAGACAAATACAGATATGATAATGCCTTGAATGTAACTCTATATACCATATCAACTTCCCGCAAGATTTACATCTATCGTCACCATAGGTTAACCTTGGGAGCCTTCCTAAGGTAGAAAAATGGCCCATAACTAAACCATGCAGTTTCAAGTCATAACATCACCACAACACTATACTTTGTCACATAAATTCTACAAGATCCCTTGACGACATAAAATAAAATATACATGGTGACTAATTCAGTATATAGCATGAAGGACTACACATTACCATTGTTAGCGATGTATGATTGATTTCCATTGACCTAATTTGGTCATTTATGGACATTAATATAAGTTCCCTATTTCTTTTTATATACATGGTTGTCAACTAAAAAGCATTTTTTAAACAGTAAGTTATTGAGTGTTTTTTATCTATATGTTGAGAGCATGCCTAAAAATGTCAGTGTCATCATTGCCATTGAAGGAAGGAACATTTTATTAAAATTTGACAGCTCAAGGATGAATTTCTCCTAAAAGAAATCATATCTTTCAGTTCTGTTTGAACCACCTATAATAAAAACTTTATTTCGAACAATTCTAATATGGCTTTCCAAAAATAATAAGTCACATCTCAATCTGGAAGTGACTTTCCAAAAATAAAAAGTCATGTCTAAATAATCAAGGATGATCTCGACATATGGAATCCACTTCAAAATCAAATCAATCATGATTATACAAGTCAATAATTAATATTTTTATCTTTACTTGTATTATTATTATTATGACATTATTTTTATAAAATAGTTTAAAGTCATTTCCCTTTAATGGATTAATAAAAACGAATACTCTCATGAAATAAGTAAATTAAATTGAGAATCTCTTCGACATATGGAATCCACTTTAAAATCAAATCAATCATGATTATACAAGTCAATAATAATATTTTTATCTTTACTAGAATTATTATTATGATACTATTTTTATAAAATAGTTTAAAGTCATTCACCTTTAATGAATTAATATAAACAAATTCTCTCATGAAATAAGTAAATTAAATTGAGAATCTCTTACTTGGCAAATTGAACCTCTCTTGGAATAAAATAGTAACTCCACATTTAAGAGAATGTAACTCTCCCTCAGTAATTCAATGTATGACAAAAGTGTAACTCCTCATTAAATGCACTTGTAACTCCCTCATTCAATTCGATTTGTAACTCTCATCAAATATTTTGTCATGTCTAAGTGTAACTCTCTCTCTCCCTAATTCGAATTGTAACTCCTCAAAAGATGTGTACCTCTCTCTATTCTTGGGATGAGTTACACTTCTCAAGTAACTTCTTTCTCATGGAATTCAATTCTCCTATTATTGGCTCAAGGCATGAATCCATTTTGTAACTCCTCTCCTTCCTCATCTATTTAAGCAATAGCAAGTGAGAGTTGATGTAGCATGTTCATTGTGAAGAAAGACAGTTAGTGTTGAGTGTGTGCAAGAGAAGTGTGAGAGAAAGTGAAGAGTAAGAGCAAGGGAAGAGTTGGAGCAACTATGAAGGACAAAATCTGATCAAGAGAATCAAGAGATCTTCAAGCAAAGAACAAGAGCACTTCAAATGCAAGTTGATCAAACAATGGTGACTTTATTCATTCTCATTCTCTCTCTTTCTTTGTACTCTGTTGAACAATTGCATAAATCTAATAGAAGAATAATCATTTGGGTTTTCCCCTGGTCATTGGACCTAACTCTCAATGTCTCATATTTGTGCTTGGTTGTCTTCATATGATACTTAAATTTATATTCTATCTACAATTTCTGATCTGAAAAATTGTGAAGAATAAATCTACATTCTATGTAATTGTAACAACATAGAACATTCAATTTTATACAAAGTACATTCAGTTTTCTGCAAAGTATATTCAACTTTCTACAAAGTATGTTCAACTTTTTGTAAAGTACATTCAGTTTTTTGCAAATTACATTCAGCTTTTTGGTGAGCACATTCAATGCCATTTAGTTTTCTGACAAGCACATTCAATTTTGTGCAAGTACATTCAGTTTTTTGCATAGAACTTTCAAGTTTCTTCAAAGAATTTTATAAATTTCTGCATAGAAGTTTCAGATTTTAACACATTTGGGATGGGGTTTGTTACCCACCATTTTGTGGGTGACATCCCAAGGAGAAAAAAAATTCTCCAAGATGGTCGTCAGCCGATAGCCCCTTGCAGCCACCAGCTAACTCATTGTGCCATTTCTCCGCCACCTAAGCCAGCCATGTGGTCCCTCGGCCATCTGCCATGACCGTATGTTTGAAGGTGGGCCTCACAAACCTAAAGGTCTGTGTCCTTGTTCCCTAGACCCCTTTTAGATATTAACCTTGCATTCTAGTCGTGGGATCGCTTTTACTGACCATTTGGCTTTAAGGATGGTATTTCACGGGAAACCCCAATTTTGGTTATGTGGTATTGCTCCCTTATCCGCTTATATTACCCTCTTTACACACATTATTACCCCATTCATCATTTCTCCCACCTGGGTCCACATTCCTCCACTAGGTCCACATAGGGTTCGCCCGCCCTTTCCCCTCGTCCACACCTTGGGTCAATGCTGGAATGATGCCCCAAAGGTTGATGTAGCTAAAAAGAAAGACAAAAGCAAATTTGGCCACATTCAACAAGAAAATGTACCCAAAAAAAGCAAAAGATGGTCGGGACAAACACATTTAGCACATGGAAAAAATCCAATACATGATCTATGCCCCATCATCATGGCCATCACCCTGGTTCCTACAAGTTCTATGAGCCTCCTTCATCATATAAGTGTTGAGAAATCTTGGGCATTCAATGTTAACAATTTCTCTGCTTGATAATTGCTTGTGATATGCTTAGTAGTTCTTATCTTATGATCTTATCTATGTTAGCTTATTAGTGTGTTCTTTTCATCACGACAATTATCAAAATAAATAAGGACAAGTGACACAGGATATAGACTTCTCCAGCCAAGGCCAAAACCTCTCACCTCTTACGTGGAAAACCCGATCAAATTTCTCTTCTAGATCTTCAATTGATAAAGTACCAAGACCATGACACTAACCCTTGACTCTAGTATCCTCTACAAGAACCCTGTCACCAACCTGGTCTTCCTTCCTCTGCCTTTCTTCTTGATCTAGACCTGCTCCTTCTTTGCTCCTCCTAGAGAAACTCCGTCTCCATTTCTTACACTACATCTTCACAATTGCCCTAGAGAATCTCAGTCTTTAGGTCTTCTAGAGAAACTCAGTCTCTACTTTGCTGCCCTAGAAGACTCTTTCCTTTGCTATCCCAGAAGAAACCCATTCATTGCCTCCTTCGCTTGATCCAAAAGATCCCTTCTTTTCTGCCCCAGAAAATACTTCTTCATTGCCCCAAAAGGTTCCTTCTTCGCTACCCTAGAAGAATGTCCTTTGTAGCCTTAGGGAAAATCCCTTTCACTGCCTCTTTTTCGCACTTCCTTTTGCACTTCTCTTTGCTGAATTGAGATCGAACTTCTTGCTTAGAATGGAGACTGAGTTCCTTTATTTCTACCCCTCTTCACTGGGTCTTTAGGCCGACATGACAACTGGATGTAAGCTGACTTGTTCTGGCAGCTTCTTTAACATTTGTAGGCCGACTTGAAGAGGTTAGGTGACAAGTTCTTTAGAGGATACTTTACATAGACAAGATGACCTTTTACAAAGTGTAACATGACTTCATTTACATGACAATGACCTTTATATTTTATGACTAGATGACAAATAAATCCTAAAGACTCTCAATGAGAGTCTTGACTCAAAAACAAAATCCCTTGCTCATGAAACCCATGAAGCAAGTCAATATAATAATTTCATTTTTCTTATTTACATCTCATTACATAAAATCATAATTACATGTCATTATGAAGACCGAACCTAGTTACACCTTTCAACAATAGGAACACATGATTTCCCTACCCTTGGGAGGCAATGAACCACCCTACCTTAAAAGGGGGTATTCACTGACACATCTTATGCATCATGCTCTTTCCCTTTGAGCCTCGAGCAGTTAATCAAAGAAAATCATAAAAAAAGCAAAATGCATATAAAGAAAGGTGGAAAAATCAAGGTCGAGGCACCCCATGTACAATGATTGCTCCCTTCTATACATTATAAACCCAAGTGTGGGCTTCCCTTTTATTACCTACCCTCGAACCCTGGCATGTGGCCCAGGGGTTCCCCTTCTCTGTTATGAACATAAATTATGTAAAAAAGGATAATAAAAAACAATCATAATAATATAAATATAATAATAATTAATAATTAAACCAACTAATGGTTAGTTAGTTAGTTAATAACGAAAAGGCATGTCTTAGAGACATGCCTGTTCGTGAAAGGGTACTTACCTGGCTACAATGTTGAAAATATCGGTATTGGCAAAATATTGGCGAGGGTCCAGAAAACATCTTATCGGCAATATCAGCGAAAATATCAACAAAATATCGGCAAGCATAAAAATGCATAATATATTCATTTTTTTCAGATTTTTAAACATATAAAGCAATAACAACATGAAATAAACACATTGGCACATAAATATGAAGAAAGCACTAATATATATAATGTCAAATAGAAATGATACATCAAAGGCAATACCAAATCCTACTGATCCCTGATAATTGTCCAATCAAGGACTCAAATGTGGAGAACCAATACAAAATAACATCACATATATAAAAATATCTCATCATCATGAGTTATATGTAGCAAAACAAATAAAACTAGCATCTATCTATCTGAAATCACTGCCCTCTCCCCCTTTGACGGGAAAAAACGATGTGTTGTTTGCTAGGCCTACCCCTAGTAGTAGAAGGCCCTAGCCCTACCTCTGCACCTAATGTCAAATAATGAGTGCTAGGTATGGAGTTGTGCTCTCCTATATCTATAGCAGATGGTGTTGATGTTGATGCTCCCACAGTGTCCTCCTCCTCCTCCTACTCCTCCTCCAAGTCCTCCTCCTCTTGTTGCCCCTGTTCTAATGGATCATCTGGCTCTAACCATGAAGGTGACTCCTCCAAGATGGGCTCCTCAGACTCCACCCTCCACTGAGACAATATATCAATATTGTCTAAGGATATGGCATCTGGACCCATTGGTGCTTCTATTTGCCTCACTCGAAGTCGGATATTGTAATGCACATACACTAAATCATTAAGGCGTGTGAACTCCAACCTGTAAGAGTGTCCCAAAAACTAATGAGTCTTGACTCTTGACTCTTCACTCGACACTTGAAGGTCATAAATTAAAAATTAAAAATTACAATAAGTGTAATTGTTCAACTGAAGGCTGGAGCTCAAAGTTATACCTATTGCGCTTTTTTGCATGTATTTTTTCAACTACACTCCAATTGCGCTCACACCCTGAAGAGCTACATGTTTGACTCAAGATTCTTATGGCCAATTTCTACAAATTTGGTGCCCTTGAACCATAGCTACACCGCCAAATATCTACAACAAAATGAAGAAATAAAAATTCAAAAACTTAAAACATAATTAAACTTTCAAATAAAAGTTACATAATTGAATTTTATAAAAATAGAATTATAAGTAAGGAAATTCTAATTTCTAATGAGTGATGACTTGTCACTTATGTAGCATGAAGAGGGTCATTTCCCTAATAGCATCATCAAAGCCAAATAGGCCAACACAATCCCGATAAAACTGTATCTCGCAATTGATTTTGCTACGAAGCTCAGGATCAGGTACCATCCTATGTATACAAGAATGGAGCCCTTCCATCACCTCGCCATCAAAATCAAAGCCGCATTTGTATGAAAATTCGGGGTTGAGGAAGAGTGTTGTTGCATGAATGGGTCGATGAAGCATCCCTATGCACCGACTATCAATCACATCCCATAACATCATTTGCCTATCAAGACCAACAAAACCCTTGAGGAAGAGTGTTGTTGCATGAATGGGTCGATGAAGCATCCCTGTCCACCGACTATCAATCACATCCCATAACATCATATGCCTATCGGGGCCAACAGAACCCTTGTCTGCATAATAAGAACGAATGGCCTCCTTGGCCATATCCATGGCCTCATACAAATAAGTTATTGTAGGCTTCTACCCATCTACCAATCTGAGAACCTTTACTATAGGTTCACTAACTAAGCATGCTTCTTCTACTCCACACCAAAACGTGTCAAAGTACACCATTTTTGCAATGGCTCTCCCATCCTGTCTCCTGTTGTATCTACAATTACGCCAGTCATCAAACACAAACATTTGCTTCAACTCGAATCAACATCGAAGCAAATACTAAAGAGTAATAAAGTTTGTGGCAAAACGTGTCATCACAGGACGCTGCAACTCCTTGTTTCTAGTGAACCTCCTCGTGAGGCTAAGAACAAAATCTTGGTTATAAATAAACTTGGGGACACTCCTAGCCATATCAACCACCTCCTTGATGAAGGAGAGTTTCCCCATATCGACAAGCATAAAAATGCATAATATATTCATTTTTTTCAAATTTTTAAACATATAAAGCAATAAGAACATGAAATAAACACATTGGCACATAAATATGAAGAAAGCACTAATATATATAATGCCAAATAGAAATGATACATCGAAGGCAATACCAAATCCTACTGATCCCTAATAATTGTCCAATCAAGGACTCAAATGTGGAGAACCAATACAAAATAACATCACATATATAAAAATATCTCATCATCATGAGTTATATGTAGCAAAAGAAATAAAACTAGCAGATATCTATCTGAAATCACTGCCCTCTCCCCCTTTGACGGGAAAAAATGATCGGTTGTTTGCTAGGCCTACCCCTAGTAGTAGAAGGCCCTAGCCCTACCTCTGCACCTAATGTCAAATAATGAGTGCTAGGTATGGAGTTGTGCTCTCCTATATCTATAGCAGATGGTGTTGATGTTGATGCTCCCACAGTGTCCTCCTCCTCCTCCTGCTCCTCCTCCAAGTCCTCCTCCTCTTGCTTCCCCTGTTCTAATGGATCATCTGGCTCTAACCATGAAGGTGACTCCTCCAAGATGGGCTCCTCAGACTCCACCCTCCACTGAGACAATATACCAATATTGTCTAAGGAAATGGCATCTGGATCCATTGGTGCTTCTATTTGCCTCACTCGAAGTCGGATATTGTAATGCACATACATAAATCATTGAGGCATGCGAACTCCATCCTATAAGAGTGTCCTAAAAACTAATGAGTCTTGACTCTTGACACTTGAAGGTCATAAATTAAAAATTAAAAATTACAATAAGTGTAATTGCTCAACTGAAAGCTAGAGCTCAAAGTTATACCTATCGCGCTTTTTTGCATGTATTTTCTCAAATACACAGTACACTCCAATTGCACTCACACGCTGAAGAGCTACATCTTTGACTCAAGATTCTTATGGCCAATTTCTACAAATTTGGTGCCCTTGAACCATAGCTTCACCGCCAAATATCTACAACAAAATAAAGAAATAAAAAATTCAAAAACTTAAAACATAATTAAACTTTCAACTAAAAGTTACATAATTGAATTTTATAAAAATAGAATTATAGGTAAGGAAATTCTAAATTAAAAATTATAATTTCTAATGAGTGATGACTTGTCACTTACGTAGCATGAAGAGGGTCCTTTCCCTAATAGCATCATCAAAGCCAAATAGGCCAACACAATCCCGATAACACTGTATCTCGCAGTTGATTTTGCTATGAAGCTCAAGATCAAGTACCATCCAATGTATACAAGAATGGAGCCCTTCCATCACCTCGCCATCAAAATCAAAGCCGCATTTGTATGAAAATTCGAGGTTGAGGAAGAGTGTTGTTGCATGAATGGGTCGATGAAGCATCCCTATCCACTGACTATCAATCACATCCCATAACATCCTTTGCCTATCAAGGCCAACAGAACCCTTGAGGAAGAGTGTTGCCGCATGAATGGGTCAATGAAGCATCCCTGTCCACCGACTATCAATCACATCCCATAACAGCATATGCCTATCAAGGCCAGCAGAACCCTTGTCTGCATAATAAGAACGAATGGCCTCCTTGGCCTATCCATGGCCTCATACAAATAAGTTATCGCAGGCTTCTCCCCATCTACCAATCTAAGAACCTTTACTATAGGTTCACTAACTGAGCACGCTTCTTCTACTCCACGCCAAAACGTGTCAAAGTACACCATTTTTGCGATGGCTCTCCCATCCTGTCTCCTGTTGTATCTACAATTACCCCAGTCATCAAACACAAACATTTGCTTCAACTCGAATCGACATCGAAGCAAATACTGAAGAGTAATAAAGTTTGTGGCAAAACGTGTGATCACAGGATGCCACAACGCCTTGTTTCTAGTGAACCTCCTCGTGAGGCTAAGAACAAAAGCATGGTTATAAATAAACTTGGGGACACTCCTAGCCATATCATATTATCAACCACCTCCTTGATGAAGGAGAGTTTCCCCATATCCTCAAGCAGCAAATTGAGACAATGTGTTGCACACGGAGTCTAGAACAATGTGCGATGCCTCTCCATAAGCATCTTGTTGGAAGACACATAATTAGTTGCATTGTCTATTATGACTTACACCACATTCTGAACACCAATCTCCCGAATGAACCCATCTAACAACTTACATATCGTTGCTGCATCTTTGATATGTTCTGATGCATCCACTGATTTAATAAACATGGTACCTATAGGACAATGTACCAAGAAATTTTGAAGGGTCCTACCCTTCCTATCTGTCCAACCATCAAACATCATTGTGCATCCAGAAACTTCCCATGTTTTTTTCAACTCCGCCAATCTAGAGTTGATGTCCTGCTTTTCTGCTTGAATAATTGGCCACTGCAACTCCTCATATGTAGCACTTTTGTACCCTGGGCCCACAACAACAATACCATCACACATTGGCTACCAAACTGGATTGGTTTTGGTGATGTTGAGAGGTAAGTCACTCCAGAAAAGACACCTCCCCATGACTCTATCTACTTCTTGCTTCTCCTTTTCTTAACAATTGATTTTATGCCAGGTTGTGCTCCATGTCCTGTTTGTGGAACAAAAAATGATGACCTCGCACTAGCAATAGCAGGTGATGCTATGGAGCCCCTCCCACTACCCTCAACATCAAAATCCGAAGATGATATCCCGAAAGATCTACCTGTACGTTCAACCTTGTTTCTTTTTGTCTCTTCCTTCCTTTTGTCTTTTTCATCAATTGCCTCAAGAGCTTTTTGTATAAGCTCCGGACTAGAAACTATACAAATCCAACATCATGTCCAGTGAGTCTAGCCAGATGGTATTTCAATCGTGTAACCCCTCTTGTCATCCTGGTCCCACACAATTTGCATGATAGATATGCCCGATTTGTCCCACCATCAGGCTCCCCATACTCCCAAAATGGGCCCAAGGCTTTTGGCATATTTGAATTTTGTAGTGAGCTAACTCAAACATAGGGCACCAAAAAAAAGATTGGAATTAATAAGTAATAACCACCTCATTTTACAAAATAATTTTTTTGCTACATTATTTGCAATGTGAATTCAATGAAAAATCATAAATGACAATAAGAGGGTGCATTTGAAAGTTTAAAAAAAAATGGAGTTTGCTGTCCAAATATGGAGAAAACCCTTGCATTTGCTCATGGGCATGAAAATCATAGCAATGGAAAAAAACAAGCAAAATGTTTGTAGGCAAATAGGCAAGCAAGAATAACCCTAAAACTATTAAAAAAAACATTAACATAGGGGTTTAATTGAACATACCTGTTAATGGAAGAAATGAAGATTGTCTCCCTGTTCTTCAATCTTTGATCAACAAAATATTCGTTGTTGGTGACAATAATGGCTATTCAACCCTCGAATCCTCCTTGGCAGCAAGCACAATGCTCTCCCCTTCCTTCTCCAGCAATCAAAAATCAAAATGAATGAAAAAAACAAAATTGACCTTTTCTAGCCACGACGACGAATTTTTTCTAACCCGGGCATATTTTGCATCGTAGCGCGATATTTTCCCGAGACATCGTCGATATTTCAAAAATATCACGATATTTTCGGGGAGGCAATATATCGCTATATTTCCTCGGTGATATCTCGTCTCCCCGAAAATATCGCGATATTTGCGAATATCGATGATATCTCGATGATATTGTCATCACTGCCTGGCTATATATACAAGACCCTCATTCTAACTTGTAATCACCTTCCATCAATTCTTTATACAATATACAATTAACAATTATTGTCCTATAATGCATATCTTCGCCTATGAAGTATTTTAATATTTTTGTTGCCTATATGACTTGTGCTCGTTACATTGGTATCAGAGCCACATTGGCTGATCACCAAGCCTTTGGCCATCAACCTCCCAATAGCCTTGTTGTTGTCAATCAAGCATTCGCTATGAAGGAGCTTCTCCATTCTACAGTTGCTACTACGCCTTTGGCCATACCAAAAAAATATATAAATAAATATATTTTAAAAAATAAATTAAAAAATGAAGTAATTTATAAAAACAAGTTGTATAATAAAATATTCAAAAAAAATTAAGAGAAAAAAATTACACAAAAAAAAGTTTCAAAAAAATAAAAATCGAATTTAAAAAAAAAAAAAAACAAAACAAAACAAAAATATTATTACACTTACCTCTTGCTTGCTCAAACACTCAGCCACATTTTGCACCACCAGCAAATCAACAACCAATACGACCAATGTGCACAATCACGGCATTACAACAATTGCAATACATCATTACAGCAACAATGATTCCGCAGACAAACCAGCAATGCCAAGCTTCTAACCAGTGTTGTCTACCTCTCATCGCTACAACGATCTTTTCCTCTGCCATCATCGCGAATTCTGCAGCTACATTCCTGTTTGCCACCAACATCCCTCGTCCCCCGCCGCATCTTCATTTCCGCGATCTTCATGTTCTATTGTGCCCATACTTCCATTGCTACAGTTCGACATCCCGCCACCATGTTTTGTTTTCTTGTTGTCGCTCCCTGTCCGCTACTCCCAATCCCGCTATTCCAACACTATCCCATCCCAATCGCAGTTCTGACACCAAACACTATGTCCAATCAATTCAACTCCTGCGTAAAAACCATCCAGTCGGTTCCACATCACACGGTCATGTCTGTTGAAAAGGGACTCGTTATACAGTGGGGCGTTAAGTGATAAGTTGGGCATTTAAAGAGATACGGTGGTGACAGTTATACCGTCTTTAAAGTGATATGCTAGTGCCCAATTATATCCCTGTCGTTTGTCAAAACCCTATCGTCGATCAACCATACCTGGTCGTCATATAACTATATAGTATAACGTATCGATCAAACATCCATTAACTTAAATTTAATTAATTTAGTTAATTTAAAAACTATAATATATATAATATATATATATTATTATTATTATTATTATTATTATTATTATTATTATTAAAACAAAAAGAGGAAAATGAAGAAAAGTGATTAGAATAAGAAATAAAAAAGGGGTTATCATTAAACACTAAGCTATTCGACGAAGAGAAAAGAAGTCCATTAATCAATGTCGCTGCCGAAAAATTATCGATAAACAAAATGGAGTCTAATTCAAAAATGATGAAGAAAGGACGATTTTCCTCTAAAGGTTTTTCAGTTACGTATCACAGAGTAATTACATTAAAAGGAAGTATCCAAGGAAGAGAAATTAATATCGCTATCAGCACAAGCAACGATAAAAATTACATCAATGTTAACTTGGTAAATCAGCGATTAAGTCTAGAGCCAAGCATTCGTGTAAGGAAAAATATTTTTGACCAAAAAGAGAATAACACTAGTGATTTACAAGTGATTGTAGGTCATTATGAGTACATATCTCAATTTCATGTTGTAAAGATGGATATTGACATCATACTCAGTCAACCTTGGTTTAAGAATTTGGGTACATTCATGTTAACATAAACAAACAAGTTTTCACATTTCCGTATAAGGGGAAGATGGTCACATTTTAAGACATAACAGATCAAAATCAATAACATATTCAGTAGAACACTTCAAGAAATGTCTCAAACTTGATGTTTCATGATAACAAAAAAAAGAAGCAAAAACAACTTGAAGAAGCCATTTGCAGTAAAGACAGAGAAATTTCACACCTCATAGATCACAATGAAAAACTACTTGAACAAATCAAAAAAGCCAAAGCCACAAAGAAGGAACTCAAGAAGCGTTTATTAGAACAAGAAGAAGAAAATTTACATTGAGAGCCTTAATCAGGCATTATTAGAACAAATCAAAAGTTCAAAAGATGATGAAGCTACTAAGAATAAAGTCAACAATTTAGAAAATGATGAACTTGTACATTTAAAGAATCATAACCAAACCCTATTTACACAAATAAAAAAACTGTAAAATGACAAGAAATTGTTGAATGACAAGCTAGAACAACCACAAGGTGAAGTATTGAAGTCATCAGTCGTTTCAGTCCAAGTTAAATATAAGGGAATAAATACTGATCCAGTCAATATCACAAGTAAGGAAGAAGAGGAATCTAGAGAAGTTAAAACATATGCAGAAGTTGCAATACAAACAATAGACATTCCAAATGATGATTCAGTCGCCAACTTAACAACATAACGAAATATTCTTTTAGCTGCTTTCCAATGACCTTCATGTGGATTTTGAACAAGGTGGATAGAGTTCATTTTGGCAACAGGGGAGAAGGTTTCAGTATAGTCAATGCCTTCAACTTGTGAAAACTTTTGTATTTGACCCATACTCGTCCTGACCCTTCCTTTGTTCTTGGCCTTATTGCTCGGTTTATGCAAAACCCACATGAAAGTCATTGGAAAGCAGCTAAAAGAATACTTCATTATGTTCGTGGTACTGTTCAGTTTGGGATTCATTACAGTGCAAAAGCATCTCCTCTATTGGTTGGTTTCACTAATTCTGATTGGGCTGGTGACCTTGATGATCGGAAGTCTACTGTAGGTTATGTGTTCAATCTTGGTTCAGGACCTATTACATGGGCTTCCAAGAAACAAAGTGCCATTTCTTTTTCTTTAGCAGAAGCAGGGTATCGTGGTGTCGTAGAAGCTAGTAAGGAAGCCCTATGGCTTCGTTAGATCTTGTCAGAGTTTGGCTTTCAGCAGCAACATCCAACTACACTTTGGTGTGATAATCAAAGTGCCATTCAACTATGCAAAGATCCAATCCAACATCAGCACAGCGAACACATTGAACTGCACATGCACTTCATCAGAAAGCTCATTCATGACCATGTTCTTGAAGAGCAATATTGTTCAACAGATGATCAAGTTGCAGACATCTTTACAAAGGCTCTCACAGAGGCGAAGTTTACTAAACTTCGATTTATGGTTGGAGTTCAGGAAGATGTCACTAAGGGGGGGTAGGCTCTAATGCCTCCTTCCTTCTCCTATTGTGTCATACTTGTACATCCTTCAATCCTATCCCAATTTGTTCTTAAGGGGGGATGTTAGAATATTCCAACACATAGGAAATAGTTAAGTATAACTTGGTCTACTGTAGAGCTCGGTAAAGTGTGTTTCTTTACTATGTACTTTTGTAACTTACAATCCGACGGTCACGATATGTAGTGATCCGACAGTTCATTCTCTCCTCGGTATTACTGACACTTGATCCGTGGCTTAACACTCGATTGGTCTAGATCTCTATTTAAAGAGCATGGAGAGTCATTTGTAGTGTAACTGTTCATGAGATAAGCTTATGTAAATTTTCATTCTTTTATTAATAAATTGCCTAAAGTGGCCGCATTGGCTCAAGTCGTAGACTGTTTCCCTCTTTGAGGGTTTTAACCACGTCAACAATACTGGTGTATTGATCTATGATCTTTTAGTGAGCAGTGTCCTTTGGTGTTCTGTCTGAGGAACTTACCCTGTAAATTCCTACAAACAGCCCCTGAAGAAAATCAGGAATCAACCACTAATATGATAGAGGAAAACCAAACCAAACCAAAGGGGCTATGTATCGACATCCAAATCACAAGAGCAGACTTTCCAATCAAGCTACGTACCAGTATCGCTCAGAAAATAAATGACAAAATTATGTTCCCAAGGATACTGAAGTTTGCAGAATGTGGTCCTATGATAACCATTCATCACAAAATTTGATTCCACAGAAGATCAATCTAGGGTGGTATGATCCCTTCTCAGTACCATATAGTTTTGTTTGTCACTTAGAGGATCCAATGTTGCACTAATCGTTATTGGGATTAATTCGGCGAGAGGAAAAAATCGGAAAAAAATTGTAATAATCAGGAAAAAATCGTTTGGTACAAAAATATTTATTTTTTTTCATTGACACTTAAATATGATAAAGTAACTAATATATAAGATGTTTAATATCATTTCTAGTGCTAAAATCACACATAACAGTGAATCATGTCCTAAATAGTACGTCTTGACTCCTGAGTCCCAACTCAGCCTCAAAATATCAACAAAACATATAATAATGTATCTCATATCATGAGTCATAATGTCATATACAATGAAATGAACCAAATAACTAAAGTCTAATACTACTGATTTCCTTTGCCCCTCTAGATGTAGATGTCAGTGGAGTTGGCAGTAGACTCTGTTGTGCTCTAGAAGCTTAAGAACTAGGAACTACAGGAGGTAGACCACGTCCTCTACTTGTGATAGGGGTAGCTTGGGTCACCTCCTCCTCCTCATACAAAAAAAAAAGCAAGAAAAAAAATTCCACGATTTTTGGCTATTAGTGCAACATTGAGAGGATCATATCAACTAGTATCAACAAAGATGACTGCTGAGATGAGAAGACATTCGAAACAGAAAAAGAGATGAAGTCTTTCATCAATAAGCTTTGAGGACAAAGCTTTTTGAAGGAGAAGGCAATGTTATGAATATAAATTATGTAAAAAATATATTATATATAAATAATAAATAATCATAATATATAATATAAATAAATAATAAGTAAATTAACTAATGGTTGGTTAGTTAATAATGAAAAGGCACATCTTAGATACATGCCTGTTCGTGAAAGGGTACTTACCTAGCTATATATACAGGACCCTCATTCTCACTTGAAATCACTTTACATCAATCCTTTATACAATATACAATTTCCAATTATTGTCCTACAATGGATGTATTTGTCAAAGAAGTATTTTAATATTTCCGCTGCACATACGCCTTTTGGTCGTTACATTCTCATCCCCTACTTCATTCACCTATCTGTCATATGCCACCACCTTTTGAAGGGTGTACCTTAAACATATTATCCCCTTTAGAAATAGAAACCACCTAATACGGTACTTGGGTAACCCCATTTGGAGTTTAGGAGAAGTTGGCACATCCTGAATCCCATTATGGAAGGGCAAGCCATTATGAAGTCCCCAACTATGGTCCATGGTCGGTAAGCTCATTTACTCGATTTCCCTAATGACTTGTTGTACTGGAAGGCTAGGGGACACATTGGATCTTATGCAGAATTGCAAATGGTCTCCATCTTAGGCTTGGCCTCCGTATACGGGATCCTAATCCTCCAGAGGGCTGCATTGGCACATGTAGGGTGTGTGTTGAGAGCCATGGGCCTCCACAGTAGTAGACAGCACTCCATGGATCCCCAAGGATGGTTAGAGATGCTCGCGATACTCCCATTGGACAAGGAAGATGCACCTGGTTCAACTTTGCCCAGCTAGCCCCACAGATGTACCATGCACTTGGCAGCTAACCCAAGACTTGTAGGATGATGTGGCATCCCTACACTATCATCAAAGCCCTTGCAGATCTTCTACAAGCATCTTCGACTCATTTGGAGACCCGTGAGGTTATTATTGTGCCCCCACACCCATTGGGAGCACCATAGGTTTATCGTTTGGAGAACAAGGGGTTGTGCTCCCAGGTTTATTGTTTGGAGGACAAGGGCCAACCCCTTGTCCATCGCTTTTGAGAGTCCTACTCTTCATCATGGCACCCATGGACCTCACCAGGCCTCTTAAAGGACCCTACGACATGCATAGATTATTAGTTGACTTCTTGAAAGGCTTATTCTTTCATTTGTGAGCTAGTTTAATGGCCTTGTCACCAAAGTTAGATTACTAGAACATTAGTTAATTTTCGGGCTTATGTAGGCCAAGAAGGAGATTATTAGTTGACTTTTTGAAAGGCTTATTCTTTCATGTGTGAGATAGTTTAGTGGGCTTGTCACCAAAGTTAGATTATTAGAACATTATTTTATTTTTGGGGCTTATGTAGGCCAAGGAGGAGATTATTAGAACATTATTATATTTTTGGGGCTTATGTAGGCCAAGGAGGCTAATTCGAACTCTTCATTAGTGTATAAATACAAGTGAGATGAGTTCATTTGCTCATGATCACTTTCGATTGGATCTCTTCTCTCTCTCGAGAATTTCGCACTTTTACTTAGAGCATGAATTGGAGCTTTATGGATGAATTTTGATATGTGGATTTGGTCTATCTTATCTTAGAGCTTCTCTATTGTCAAATTGTGGATGGTTGGATATGTTCTATTACATGTAAGCACATGCCTTTAATGTTATTCTTGCTTTATTGACACATACATTGGACTAGGATTTTCACTACTTTTAGGGCTAATTGCTACATATAATTATTGCTTAAATCGTGGAATTTATCTTGATAAGCCGTCACCTTATGCACATCGAAGTATAAAAGTTGCATGTTTGCTTCTCTTTGACCTAGAAGGCTAGCAAAGTAGTCTTGCGACCCACTTGACTAATAACCAAAGGTCCTCACTCATATTCATCATAGACTCCATTCTCCCGATACTAAGGCATTGATCTACTAAGAGGTGGTCACCTAAAATCAACTTCTATCACCTTTTCCTAGGTCTAGCCAAGTTGGGTCACCTAGGTCACCATTTTCTCGATGAACTATCCCTCCAAAAGTTCAATCTCCTAACCTCTCATACGCTGGTGTTTCCTCAAGACCTCCTCCAAATTTAAGGCCAATCTAACAGTGGAGTTGTGAGAAAAACCAAACCATAGCTTCGATATCAATCTTTGCCCTAGCATTCATAAGGCTAGTACCTTATACGATCAATTCAACACCTTTAAGTGAATATTCTTTCTTTGATCCTTTCCCCTACCTCGTCTAGGCTAAGAACATCATTGGTTGCTGGAATCTTTCCTCCTAACCTAGACTAGGTCCAATTGGGTCACCTCGGTCACCATTTTCCCAATGAACTATCCCTCCAAAAGTCCAATCTCCTAACCTCTCATACGCTGGTGTTTCCTCAAGACCTCCAAATTTGAGGCCATTCTAATAGTGGAGTTGTGAGAAAACCCAAGCCATAGCTCTAATATCAATCTTTGCCCTAGCATCCACAAGGCTAGTACCTTATATGATCAATTCAACACCTTTAAGTGAATATTCTTTCTTTGATCCTTTCCCCCACCTCGTCTAGGCAAAGAACATCATTGGTTGTTGGCATGTTTCCTCCTAACCTAGACTAGGTCCAGTTGGTCCCGTGTAGTCCCATTCCTTTGAAAAAGCAATTCTTCAAGAACCGTCCAAGATACCAATTTAAATAATGATTTTAGGGATTGGGAAACTCTTTCACAAGTCATATTCCCCAAACCTAACCCTCAAATCCTCCCATCCTTCTCCTCGAAGACATTGTACCTTGCTTAGAAAGCAACCAAGCTGTATCCTTCAACCTCTTCTAGAAAGGGATCATTTGGGTCGCACCATATCGACTTATTGATTTATCCTTCATTGGTGACTCCATAATATACCGGGTCTCCTGCCATCGGTGAAAGTCTGTAAATAATAGGGAGCCTTAGTTGAGGTGACAGCGGGCTAAGTCTCCATTTGTTTCCCTTGGTCTAGCATTTGCCCTTTAGGGATCCCCTTTAGGTCCCATGCTAGTTTGAGCAATAATAGGGTTCAAGAGTGGTTGACCAACATCAAGCTACAAAATGTACATTTATTCTACGTGATGCCAAACTAGGACAAGAAACACCAAAAGGAGTTATAGAACAAAAAGAGAATAGGATTAATCAATTTTGAAATTTTTTCATAAATATTTTTTATTTTTTACGTTGTCTGAGGTAGAATAATATGCAATATGTTAAAATTGGGTAGCTTCGGTATGAATTTCCCCAAAGGGGAAACCCTAAGCCCCAATAGAAGCCCATCTGCCCCAAACAGAATTTAATTAATAGAACGAAATAGTATTATTATCATGACGAATTTATTTGGGTACAAAACTATTATTGGACAGTATATTTATTTCAAAGAAAAAAAATTATTAAAATTAGTTTTTCGAAAGACCGATCAAGCAAAATTCCAAGTCGGCCTCCCTAAAGGTTAGGGTTTCATGCTTCCTTATGAAATTATATATAAGAGAGAGTTTGTATGTCTCATAGGAGTGAGATCATCGAATGAGATAAGCTCGCATCTTTATTTTGTAGATCAACGTTCGCAATGGTTTGTAAAGTTCGTTAACAATATTCGAGAGTCATCTTTGAAGTCTATTGGTTTGCTTCCTAAAGTTGCTCAATGGCTTGCATATATGTGGCACGATTCTGTGACTACGGTTCAAGTGACGCATGGGTTATATCACTCATTGAAATTATACAGTCGCACAAATACTTTGCCTTGCATTAAAATTCTGTAGTGGCTACATTGGGCAATTATCTATAGGCATTGCTATACAATGGGTTCTATAGCAATGACATTGCATCACTCTATAGTGCTTCGCTCCGCAAGTGTTATCATCGCATCAACAGTGGTATGGACACTATTCTTCGATGGCTATGGTTCTCGCATGATCCGTATATGCTCTAGCTCTCACATGGTTCCTCTGGCTCACTCATATGGTTTCTCTAACATTCATTCACAGTGATCTCTATTTTGGAAGAATGGCATCTCAGCAAAATTACTATGTTACCGGATCCATCAGGCCCAACGGCTGGATCCGCGGATCCCCGGATCAGAGACGGATTCGGATCCGGATCCACGAAGATCCGCCCCGCCCAACATTTGTCTGTGTATAATATGGTTTGACATCAACACATATTTCTAAATTATATCTCAGCGCAGAATCTAGAAAGAAAATGCCAGTGGATGAATAACCCGATATTGGAAAAATCAGCCGTGCGGGAGTTCATTAATCTGTTGTAATATGGTTTGACGTTAGCACATATTTTCAAATTATAATTCCAGAAAGAAAATGTCCGCAGATGAATAACGCTATATTGGAAAAATCAGCCGTGGGCATAATTAACAAGGGAGTTCATTGATTTCAAAATTATAAACCTGCGGTTGACCATAGTATAAACTTTATTTCAAAATTATAAGATACGGATGTTGCGATATTCTAATTAAATTATATGTTTATTTTAAAAGTTTGATGAAGTAAGTTCTATAAAGTAACTTCATTTAATTTAAATATAATAACTATTAAATTATATGTTTATTTTAAAAGTTTCATAAAGTAAGTTTATTTAATTTAAATATAATAACTAGTAATTAATGTTTCAATATTATGATACATTAATTTTAATATATTAAATTAATAATTATTTTTTTCATCTGAAATTAATAATTATTTTAAAAATATTATATAGAAGTTTTATTATTTCAAATTTTAAACAGAAATTATAATTTTTTTTATTTTATACAAATTTAATTAATATTTATAAATAATATATTAATTCTGATACTATTTATCTAATATATCTAATATATATTTTATAGGTACTATATATAAAAACTATATATTTAAAAATTAATATATGTTTTTATTTTATTTTTATATAAATTTAATTTTTAAAAATTATAAAATATTTTATATTGTTTGTACTTGCCGTATACGGATCCTGGCTTTTCAAAAAACTGGCGGATCCGTATCCGAATCCGGATCCGAATCCTGGTAACTTAGAAAAATTACTGTGGCATTATATTTAACAGTGACATCATTTTTATTTATGGTACGGATTGCTTGCATATGGATCGTTCTACAGAATAGTGGCATCGCATCTCTCTTACAGTGGCAACGCATCATCAATGGCAACATTTCTCTTTATTGTGGCTCGCTCTAAGGCCAAGGTCTGTATGTTGTGGTTCATTGACTCGTATGTCTCTGTGGCTGGGAGATCTCAAACTTCCATGGGTCAATCTATGTCTAGCATTAAACTGACGGTATTACCATACTCTGAGGTAAAAAAATTATTTTTTTGTGGCTAACTACTTGAGATAACGTAGCATTCTATATTACAGTAACCTCGAGAATCCTTATTCCTTTGACTTAGACACATGACAGTAATGTATATGACTGGAACCTTGATATATGACAAAGATCTCATAGTATAGTAGTGACAGTAACCCTTGACATTACAGTGTAGCAGTAAATTTGTTGTAAGACAGTGGCAGTAACCTGGTATGGACATCACCCTTGTTAACAGTATGTCAAATCCATCACAATAGTGATTTTGATATGACATAGACAATCATAGTGTTACAAGGTAGTAGTGACCTTGCTCTAATGCGATGGCAGTGACCTTGGAAAGTGACATTCCTCTTCTTATAATGGCAGTGACTTGTAATGGATATATGTTGACAGTGATTCATGATGGCAGCAAATCTTCATGGCAGTGTTACTATAGTGATCTATGACCTTGCTCCTTGATGACCTCGCATGTATGACAGTGTCTTGATGTGATATTACAGAAGCTTTTTTGAACTCATTTGGTTATCAGAAGTCAGTTCACAATCGAAGTTGTGAACTGACTTGGATTGGCCCTAGAGAAACCTGATGTAATAATGTCTCTCACTCTGGATGTACTTTGTATCTCAGTTGAACAATTGATGAATATCTATTAGAAGAAGAGAATTGAATACCGTGTTTTCCCCCATGTGGAGCTTTGCCCTGGTCTCCGACCAAATCCTGGTATCTCTATTGTGCATGTTTTTCTTTTGTTGTTCCTTACGGTTCCGCTGCATTGTTGATGTTATTGTTCTTTCTATATAATTACAAATGGTGTTATGATGTTATGGGGTGAATGCAACATGTAAACAATGAAAAGTTTGTAAATACGTTTATCTAAAGCAAATAACAATCTATCCCTAACGAAAATTAACACGATACTTTATGCTTTTGTGTCAGAATAATGACCAAGATACACAAAAATGTATAGAAGGGTGTGTATGTTGGGCATTATGTGTACTTTTAATATGAATATTAGTACTGTGTTGAAAGACACATAATTAATGTAAGCATTAGATGAAAAACCGCCATAACCATACTTGGGGATTATAAATGATGCCACTGGGAATTTGTATAGTTGTGGGGGCGTGGTACGTAAGCCTTACATGGGAAGACTATCTCAGCCTCCCTGTGACATATATCCATTGGAGCATTTACTTAAATGTTAGATTCTCTCCAATCTTCTGTATTTAAAGAATGTCTGCACTCTTAAAAAAACTAACAAGCTCAGCTAGAAGAAAACTAAAAACAAATGCTTATTAGATGAAAAAGATTGAAAATAATGAAACATGTGTGTTCAAACTTAAATTCAGGGACAATACTAATCTGAAAAATAAAGTTCCAACCAGATCATGCATTCGACAATTATAATCTAGGATAACTATCAATTATCCCAATAGAGACAACAGAAGCTTATACATTCAAGCCACTTTACAAACAATGTATTTCTGCTTCTTCTCCGAAAGCAAATTATGACCACTGAAGACAATTTCTTTTAGTTTGCATTTAAAGTTCAGAAGATATATGATTAATCTTACCATAGTACGAGACTGCAAACTTATGATCAAATAGGCATGATATTCATCCTCTTCTGGCACTAGCTTTGCAGATTCAGATGCATGGCTACTTGAACCCTTGTGATATACCGTCCACATTCCTTTGCAACCCGCCAATTCAACCTGTAATCAAATGTCAATACTCATAAATTTTAATAGTAAGAAAGTGGGCAATTAAAAACACTTCCTCATGCAACCTGTTCTTTAATTGTCAATTTGAAAAAAGGATATTTTGATAGAGTTGAAAATTCAAAATATGTCAAACTTCACAGACTTATTAATTTTATAGATAATAAGTGCTTCTAATTGTTATAACTCAAAACTGAAGGATCAAATGAACACTTAGGAAGCATACCGTTGTCACCAGTACACCTCCCCACACTAGTGCTCACTAGCCTCGTGGAGGAAACTCTAGTGATATGAAACAAGAACATCTTCAACTATATCATGCAAAATGGCTTCAAATTTCTGCCCTTGAACACTTGAAACCAGCAAGCAAACTTCAGATTTACATGTAAGAATGGTATATCAGCATTTGTCATTGTAAATACGCTATAAATTACTTCGGATTTGTGACACAAAGTTACAATTTGTGATATAAAAGGAAAAACAAATTATTCCTTTTATGTATCTTTCAACTGCTTCCTTCACTCCAATGGGCACGGAAAGAGAAGAAGAAAAATTGATGAGGCAATTCTCACTCAATGCGCACTAGTTCAGAAGATTTCACAGCAAACCATGGTTTTAAAACCCGGCCAGTCTGAACAGAAAACCAGCCAAACAAGCCAGTCAGCAACTGTTGATGGTCAAACCAAATTATGAACTCAGTTTGGGGGCCTGTTGGTGCCAATTAGGTACCAAACCAGCCAATTTAGTACCTAATCAGTACCAACCAGTGTGAACTAGCCCATTCCATCATAAACTGGCCCAAGTTAGCTCAAGTGCATGCAGCAAGGGTGTGGGCCCATGAATTGGGGTTTTGGGTGGTTTCTAAAGAAACCATGGACAGTTTCCCTCCAATTTTTGGCCTCCTAAACCTATAAAACCAGCCTTAAGCACCTATTTGCCTCACACTTCTCATGTCAAGCTTTTGTGAACATAAGAGGGCTTGGAGCATTTTGCAACAGCAGCAAGTTTGGAGGTCCACCATGGCCCCAAAAGCCAAAGATGTTACATTGATTCATTGTGATGTTGTTGAGGAAAAAAATGTTGTGCAAATATCGCAAGTGCCCAATGAGAGGGGGGGCATCCATATGTTGAAACAACACTAGGCTGGTAGAAGAGCCCAAGTAATCCCAAGTGATGCACTAGATGCTGTGAAACGACCTATTAAGGCAAAATACCTTGAAAATTTCGAGAAGTTTGAGGTGGCAAAGACTAGGAAAAAGGCTATACAAGCAAAAATTACAAGGAGAAGTTTGATGAGCAATCATGTTTATCAGTGAATTGTACTAGGCCAGTGATCTAGCAGCTTCAGCTGTAGCATTGTTTTTGGACTCTAGGGGCCATTTAGAGCCTCATTGATTATGTATTTTGTCAATGATATGTATTGCACTAAGTGTCGTTTTGATATATGCACCTTTGCATGGTATATAGATGAGCAAACTTTACATATATTTTATCTAATGGCTTGGTCATGGTTTGAAATCTTAAAAATAATTATTGTATTCTCGTTCATTGAATCCAATTCGATCCACCTTGATCTGGTTCCAGTTTGAACCTCAATTTGATAGGTGGATCGTGTTAGTTTTTGTAGCATCGGGCAGGTGTTCTAGTCTTGATTTGTGTCAGAGAGACTAAGAACACGAGATCTTCAAAACCCACAAAAGGTTTCGCCAGATAAGCTTGTGAAACGTCTTAATTAAATTAATTAACCATCATTTAAATTTTTCCTAAGTCTTAGGAAAATTGGTTAATTAATAGTAATTAATTAACGAAAGGTGAGAAAGCTCTAAAAACTTACACGGATTGAGTTTGAGATGATCTTAGTCATTGATGGAGATCTAATCAATGGCAGTTGGTGAGCCATCAAGAGATTATAAGCGCAGATCAATGGGGATGGAGATAGACACATTGAGGGAAAGGGAGAGCGAGTTCCTTGGGCAAATTGAGCAATCCAATTGCAGAGATCCAATAGGAGAAAGTTTGAGCCAAAGCATCAATGAATGAGGGAGAAATAGCAGTGATTTACGGTGAAGTTCCAGTGCCGGAGAGTCAGCAGCAGGAGGGTCGCATTATTTCTCAGTGAGGCTACGCAGGGCCTATGCAGAAGGCTCTAGAGAGCAGTGCGATTTAGCCAGAGAGGAGGTCGATTCAGGTGCTAGTGGGCGAAAGAGGTTCCAAGAGGCCAAGCAAGTCATCTCCAGTGGTTGAGTTGGGCAGAACAACAGAATCAGAGCAGCTCCACATGCAATGTGAGTAGAGTTTACGCAAAGGCAATGCAGAGGTTGACGGGGGGGTTTTGAGTGGCCCAAACAAAGCCATATTTTGGAGTAGCATCAGTTGTCGGGTGAGACAAATTGCCTCACGAATTACTTGGCCAGATTATTTTGCTATAGAATTGCCAGTTTGGGCATCCAAATATTGTACTTCGACTTTGCTACTGCATAATAAAATAAACCATCATCTACTACACCGATTTTCCGAGTTTGGTGTTTCCGCGGACTTTTGTCAAAAAATAATGGTATCATTTTCATTGTGTGTGCATCTATTTTCTCAATTCCAAATTATTTTCCGTAGCGTAATTTTATTGTGAAGAATTACAGTGTGATTTACTCGTTATTTGTCATAACAAATAATTGAATAATCAATCAATTAGAAGAATATATTCCAATTGCTTCAATTCAAGGAATTTTCACATGGTATCAAAGCGAGTTTGAAAACAGATCATAAGCTCAGAAGCAAAGGAGAAATTTTGCAGCTTCAAAGGGAGTTTCTGGGCAAAATTTCTTTGATTTGCGCAGAGGCCATCTAGTAGTGCGAATTGCAGAGGTGGGGTTCGCTTTTCAGGTGCAACCAGCAAAAACATTCGAAACAACCTCAAAAACATAAATTTGCAGGCAATGGGTTTACTGGGAAGCAAATCTGATGAGCATATCAATAAGTTCAATGAGCAGATCTAGGTGCAATGATTTTGCAGCAGATTTTGGAGTCGCAGATCAGCCCTTGATGGAAATTAAAAGCACACTGAAAAGGAATTTCCTGAATTTCTCAGAGGGTTTCCAAATCAAGTTTCCAGGAGGAGATCTGAAATTTCTAGTTGCAATAGGCCATAGCAGTTTTGTCGGCCAGCCACTACGAGCTTCAGGAGCAGTAGATCACATGTTAGATTCTAGAGGACTTCTGGAAGGTTGAGCAAGTTGCCCTGCAGGCAGAGTGAATACCGGAGAAGGGATATCTGGAGGCAATCAGCAGCAGTTTGTGCATTTCTAGAGAGAGTATCCGTAGTAAAGAGAGGCAAGTAGGAAAGGGAGGAGTTTCTTGTTTATTTCCTAGTTTTGACTCTTGAGTTTTCACAAAAATGGCCACAGCAGGTCTCAAACATCAAGATAGGCTTGATGGAGCCTCTAACTATCAAGTCTAGAAAGCCAAAATGAATTTCCTTCTAGATGAGCATGGTCTGAAGACGTATGCACAGAATGTGGTAGCTATAACTACAAATTAGCAGTAACTAGAGAACTACAAAGGAGATGGCCAAGGCGAAGAGGATGATCCTCGATGGAGTTGTGGGATGTCGTCGCAAATCCTTTTCAAGATCTATCCGAGAACCGGATGATGCTTTTCAAGGAGAATTTCAAGACTACCATGATGTAAAAGGTGACGGAGTGACTCCTTATCCCACCAGAATTCAAAATGTCCAAGATGAGATTGCAACAGTTGGAGAGACACCTCCGGACAGTGAGCTAGTGCATACAGCTCTCAACAGTTTCACCAAGGAGTGGGCAACATTCGTTCAGGGTCTCACTGGACGAGATGAACTACCTGGATAGGATCAGTTGTGGAGTGATTTCACCCAGGAAGAGATGAAGCTTGGTCTTGTTGAACGTAATACCAGCAGCAGCAGTAGCAAAGGGCTGAAGATTGTGAAAGATGAGGAGAATGTAGCCCTTGCATCTAAATGGAAAGCGAAGAAAGGTCCCAATCAGGGACAAGCCTCAAAGGGAGGAGAAAAGAAGAAAGATATGTCGAAGATCAAATGCTTCAGGTCTGGTGAGTTTGGTCACTACAATACCTAGTGTCCAAAGAAGAAGGACAAGAAGGGGGAGCAACAAGCAGCAGCTTCAGCGGAGATCGACGAGTTCACCTCTAGGTTGGAGGAGTTCACATTAGCAACAACGATACCTCTAGCTAGAGGAGGAGCGTGATACTTCAAAGTTGATGCAAATTCTTCATGAGGATTAGTACCCTTACTACAAGGGCCCATAGAATTTCAGTACCAGTTGGATCACATTATTCAGCAAGCGCAGTCAGATTATAAGGGACAATTGTAGAGCTAGTAGTAGTTAGTTATTGAGGGGCGCAGTGACAATTGAGCACAAATAGTTACTTAGTAGACAAAGGAAAGCTAGTTGCAGTTATAAACTCGATGCACAGTTGCAAAGCCAGTTGTTGGGATTTTATTCTCAATTGCAATAGTTACAGCCCCAACATTAGCATGAGATCAGTTGCAATGCAGAGCAAAGTTGGCAGCAGTGCAGATGTCAACAACAGCAAAGATGCACGATGGATAAGCTACAAAGTTACCATATGAATCAAAGTATGCGCAGTAGCTTGGTGGACAATGACACTTTGTTAAAAATGTCGAATATCAACGACATGAGTGAAGATGTTACAAGAGAAGACAAAACACCTTCCTCACAAAGAGGGAGTGTTAGTTTTTGTTGCATCGGACAGGTGTTCTAGTCTCAATTTGTATCAAAGAGGCTAAGAAGATGAGATCTTCAAAACCTAGAAAATTTTCGCGAGAAAAGATTGTGAAACACTTTAAATAAATTATTTAACCATCATTTAAATTTTTCCTAGGTCTAACCTAGGAAAATTGGTTAATTAATAGTAATTAATTAAGGAAAGGTGAGAAAGCTCTAGAAACTTACATGGATTGAGTTTGAGATTATCTTAGCCATTGGTGGAGATCTAATCATGGTCATTGGTGAAGCAATGAGGGATTATAAGAGCAAATTGATGGGGATGGAGATAGACACATCGAGTGAGAGCGAGAGTGAGTTCCTTGGGCAGCTCAAGTTATACTATAGTAGAGATTCAACAGGAGAAATTTTGAGACAGAGCATCAGTGATTGAGGGAGCAGCAATAGTGATTTCTGATGAAGTTCCAATGCGGGGAAGTCAGCAACAGGAGCACTGCATTATTTCTCAGTGAGGCTGCGTAGAAGGCTTCAGAGAGCAATTTGATTTAGCCAGAGAGGAGGTCGATTCAGATGCTAGTGGCCGGAAGAGGTTCCAAGAGGCCAAGCAAGTCATGTCCAGTGGTTGAGTTGGAAAAACGACAAAATCAAAGCAGCCCCACAAGCAGTGCAAGTAGAAAAGGCTAACGCAAGGGTTTTGATTGGCCCAAACAGTGCTAGATTTTGGGGCAAGATCAGTTGTCGGGTGAGATAAATTCTCACAAATTATTTGGCCAGATTATTTTGTTGGAGAATTGTGAGTTTGGGCATCCATATATTGTACTTTGATTTTACTGTGGCATAATAAAATACAATGTTCCGCCGAGTTTCCAAGACAGGAAAATGCGCAAGAGAGGATACGCACAAGGGGGATGTGTTAGTTTTTGTAGCATCAGACAGTGTTTTAGTGTCAAAACATTGTGGAGAGGCTAAACCACATACTGACTAGGCTAAACTTTGTGGGAAGAAATACTTCCAAGGTACTCACTAGGTCAAGGCAAGAGAGGAGAAAGGGCTTCTTATGATTCATTCCAATGAATACTATGCTCATACAACCCTCAAATAAGTCCCCAAGGTAAGAGAGAGGCCTAGGTTTTTTCCCTCTTGGAGTAGAACTTAGGGCAAGAGATTTTATGGATGAAACTCGGGCGATGCCCACTAAACTTGGACCATATATAGCCTAGACCACGAGTTTGATGTTTGGACCAACGTTGCATGAAGAGGGAACGTTTTTTGGAAACGGGGATGCGGATGCGTCATTTCCCAAAAATCTAGGAAGTGAAGCATCTCGGAAGCATCTATACTATATATATATATTATATATATATTATATATATATTTATATATATATATTTGCATTTATATTAAAAAAAAAAACATCCAAAATGCCAAATTAGTTGTAGAAGACAAGAAAACATGCATATCTTTACATAAATCAAGATAGAAATGGCATCCATTGTACATCAATGATTAATTATTCTAGCATCAACCATCTACAATCTAGATTCCTCTTCTCTTGTCTAGCCTTTGCCTCTACTTCAATTCTATAGGGATTTTAGTCAACATTGCCTAATTTTGATCAAACAGCTTAATCCAAACCTTATAATATGGTAGAGAAATCTTAACATGCCTGATCAATGATTTTGACTTGAGTGAAGGGTACATAATTGCTAAGGCCATGACAAAGGACTTCAACAATCAATAACACCAACGGTGGGGTACATATAGGGTTTGGTGGTCATGATTAAATGCCAATCACATGCCCTCATACATGATATAATGCAATGAAACGCCACAATCCCAATGATCCTAGAAACTATTAAGTCTGTTGAATTTTGAATGGGATATGAAATTCTATTTTCTCCATATGAATTTTGATGAGGTTGGAACCACTCCCAAACATTCTGAGTCATTTCATGGCAATGTTAAAAATTTAAGTAAAATGATGGAAATGAAAGGTAAAGGAGAATGTTACTTTTACTTTAAGAATTTAACATTACCATTAGGGAGCATCTAGGAAGCGTTTAGGAAGCATCAAGGGGCACCATGGGAGTATTCGGAAAGTGTAGTTCCTCACATAACAGTTCCAAATTTCCAAAAAACAAAAACAAAAAAAGCCCTGTGAAACCGTCCACCTTCTCTTGGAACCACCTGCGATCTGCTTTGAATACAAGCCTGAGCCTCCATAGATCTGCACCCGATCCTTTCTGGATCTGCGGATCGAACAATAGGAACCGCGGACCGGGTGCCCACAGATCCAGTTTTCCAAGAGTCGCCAAAAAAAGCAGAACTTCGGATCCGATTTTCCAATCCACGGTTCCACCAAAGGATCGATGGTGGATCCGTACGGGACACGGATTTGCCTCCGAACCCTTGGGGTGGGGGAGACAGTTCCTGCAACACTGGTTTGGACCCTCGGATTCCAAACAAATAACCTCCAAAAAAAATTGTTGTAAGCCCTAGATTTTCGCCATACCATTAGGGGACCGAAATTTTGGAGAAAATATGGGGAGGAGAAGAGTTGATCACCAAACATCTTGGACTAGTGCCTAATCCTTTGGGTTATGCGGTCTTAGATGATTTAAAATTGGCCAAAACCATCCTTAAGGAGGCTAATGATTAATGCCCTAGCAACCAACCTTTAACATTTACCCACTCAAGATTTATGGATTTTCATGGAAGAAAGACAAAATCTCATCCACTAGGAACATTAATCATTTTTCATGCAATGAGTAACATATGTAATTGCCAACCAAATAAATTTACAAAATTATATTCAACAAATTAGGGCATAAGCGCATTAACTAGTTGCACAATTCCATACATTAGACATTATTCCAAGAGAAATATTCAACAAGAAGCACTTACAAGATGACAATATGATATATCCAACCACAAATCATGAAGTAGCTCCAAAGAAGATCGAAAATTTCAGCTCCAAATGTCAAAATGCATCAAAGAATCTCCAATAGTCTCCAAAGAAAAAGTGTGAGTTCTTTTACAAGAGAAGAATCCAAGTGATGATGATCAGTTCTCACAAGCCCTGGTCACAAGCCGACCAAGTAGCTATCACAAGTTATGAAAAAGACAAATTGATGATGTCATGATGAAGAAGGGTCATTGGAAGGCCTCATTGAGTTCTCAAAGTGCCATGATGAGAGAGAGGGCTCCAATAAAGATGAATTAGGGGATGGTCCCTAATTTTCCATGCAAGCCTCGTTGAATTCTCTAAGTGTCGTGATGAGAGAGAGGGCTCCAATAAAGATGAATTATGGGATGGTCCCTAATTTTCCATGCAAGTCATCATGTAGTGTCCATAGTGGTTTTAGGGCACAAACATTCGTCTCATGGGTCTCTTCATGAAAGATAAGTCTGTAGACTGCTCAAAATGAGGGCTCTAACGTTGGTGCATGCCCTCTCATGTCTCAAGGGTGAGACAAACCCCCTCTGGGCCTTGGATCAGCTGCCCTGATCATGCTAAGCCGATTGGTGTTAGTTTTTGAAGCATCAGATGTGTTCTAGCCATGAAATATGGTGGAGAGGCTAGAATACATGAGATCTCCAAAACCCATAAATAGTTTCTAGAAATTCCACCTAAAAATGGCTTAATTAAATTATTAACCAATTTTTAAATATTTCCTAGGTCTAAACTTAGGGAATATGGTTAATTGATCATAAATAATTAAATCAAGGTGAGAATAGTCTAGAAACTCACAAAGATCGATTTCAAGATAATCTTAGCCTTTGATTAAGATTTAATCTTGGTCATTGGAGCCCGAACAGAGGATTCTAAGAAGAATTCGATGGGAACTTGGAGAAAATAAACCAGAAGTTTGATTTCCTAAGCAGATCGATTTCCATAGTTGTAGCAGTCAGTTGTCGATGAGTCGAAGATCGAAGCAATGGGTGAGGGGCAAGGCCAGTGAGTCCGGAGGAGATTTTCCAGATCTAAAGAGTCAGCTACAAGAGGGTCGAGTTTCCTCAGTGAGGCTGCGCAGAAGCTTCAAAGGCAGCAGTTCGATTTGGCCAAATAGAGGGTCGATTCAGTTGTTGGAGGCCGAGAAGTTTTCCGGAAGGTGCCTACGAGTCATTCTCGAGGCTGGATTAGACAAACAGCTTGAACAGTTGCAGTTCCAGAAAGAGCGTACTAGTGACTACGCAGGCTTGACGCAGAGGTTGACGGAAGGGTTTCACGAAGCCCATTCAGAGCCAATTTTGGAGCTAGATCAGTGTCGAGTGAGACAGAATTTGTCTCACTAATTTTTGTGGCCAGTATCTCCTGTAGTGGATTGCAAGTTTGTGCATCTAGATTGTACTCAGAATTTCACTGCTACATAACCTTCATTATTGCACCGGTTTTTTCACATTTGATTTTTTCCGGGGATAATTGTCCAAAAATAGCAGTGCCAATTTTAATGTGTGTGTGCTAGTATTTTCTCAGTTTCCAACACTTTTTATTTCCGTAGTTTTCTTTGTGAAGCTTGCAATGTGATTTATTTGATATTTGTCGTAGCCAATAAATTGATAAATTAATTAACAATTCGAAGAATTAATTCGAGTTGTTGCAATGGGATTCCAGTTTTGGAATTTTCACATGGTATCAAAGTGTGAGTGATCAACGCGGAAGCTTATAAGCAAAGGAAATAATTTCAGTACTCAAAAGGGGTAGCAGGCCGAAATTCTTAGAGGCAACACAGTGCTCAGACAGGTAGGCCGATTTGTTGGGGGCAGGAATTCAATTTTCAATTGCAGGGTTGTAGAAAAATCAAGTAGCCTACTAGCATGTGATTCTAGCAATTAGAGGGAGCAGCAATAGCTCAAATTTTCACTGAGCAGGTTCCTTGGTTAGACGCAAAGGGTTTTTCAGCAGCAGAATTTGTGTTGTGTGGAAGAGAAAAAGCACACATAGTGGAGAGAAAATTTCTCTCAGAGTGTTTCTAGCCAAGAAATCCAATTTTCCAACAGCAAATTGGCAGTGGTTGAGTGCAGATTCTCTCACTCTAAAAGGGAGTGTGTATAGCAGAGCAGCATCCGAGCAGAAGGAAAGAGGGAGTTTTCAACAGCTTTCGTGATGACCACGACAGGGCTTAGAGATCAGGATAGGTTGGAGGGATCCTTCAACTATGTCATCTCAAAGGCTAGGATGTCCTTCCTTCTAGATGAATATGGCCTGACAACCTACGTGGACAACATGGTAGCAGTTCCCCAAGATGCAGATCAATTGAAGGAGTACAAGAAGGAAATGGCGAAGGCGAAGAGGATGATTTTGGATGGAGTCCAAGATCACATAGTCTTGCACATTTTTGGCAAGAACACTGGCAGGGAAATGTGGGTAGCTCTCTCTACGCTATATCAGAGTTCTTCCAAGCAACGGAAGATGTTTCTCCTAGAGAAGTTGAGAGCTATTAGGATGCAGAAGGGTGAAGGCATAGATCCCTTCGTCACTCAGATTAAGGAGGTCAGAGATCAGCTAACAACCATTGGGGAGGCGCTCCAACCTAAAGAGCTTGTATGAATGCACTAAATAGTGTCTCAGATGACTAGCAAGTGTTTGTCCAAAGTATATTGGGCAGAGACACTTTGTCTGGTTGGGGCAGCGTGTGGGTCGATCTCCAACAAGAGGAGTTGAGGCGCGCTCTGGTAAAGAGCACCATCAGCGATAGCAGTAGCAAGACCGTGAACAGTGAGAAGGAAGAGCAGAATGTGGCCCTTGCATCAACGGTCTCAGTCAAGGGCAAGGGAAGTTGAAGACGAAGAGGAAAGACCTGTCAAAGGTTAAGTGCTTCAGGTGTGGCGAGTTTGGCCACTACAATACTCAGGTCCTCTCAAGAAGAAGGACAAGCAAGAGAAGCAAGACCAGCGGGCAACATCAGCCGAGATCGACAAGTTGTCCTCCAGGTTAGAGAAACATTTTGCGATGATGGTGTGAAAATTCTATCACTGCAACAACTAATTTATTTTAGCTACTTATTTCCGGATAAGTTATTTATGAAAATCCTTCAGTAAACAATAAAATAAATTATGTATAGATATCACATCATAATACAAAAACAAACACATGCACAAGAATTTAACGCATCAACACAAATATTTTGGACAAATGTCTTCGGCAAAACCCAATGTGGGAAAATCGGTGCAGCAAGAGAGGATTTTATTATTGAGCAATTCTTCAGTACAACTGGGTGCCAAACTGGCTTACCCAACAGAGAGAAAATTCTTCAGCATTTCCCCCAATCTCAACGTCAACCTGGCTGACCTCTGCATAGCTCCCAGACCCTCTACGTTAGCCCCCTACCTCTCTCCGTCAGCACTAGGCCTCTTTGCGTCACCCAAGCAAGCCCTCCAGTGACTGCGCAGTCTGTAGCCTCTATGTTTGCCTCTCCAACCTCTGCTTTGTTCCCCTGGTGTTGTTCCCGACTCTATGTTTCGTACTTGTTGCCTCCTACTGCTCTCCAGACCATTAGTTCGAATTTCTCAGCTATCCCCGCTCCAGAAATCGAACTGACTGGTCTCCCTCAGTGTGTTCTCCAATTGACCCTCAAGCCTCTTCTTATACTTTTCTTGTTGGTCCTCCAACGGCCGAAATTAGATCTCTAATCAACGCCTTAGATTAGATCTAATCAACGACTAAGATTAGCTTTGGCTTGATCCGTGACTTTTGGAACCTTCTAACCCAGTTTTATATTAATACCCATTAATATTTTATTTTTCTTAAGTTTAGACTTAAGAACTCCATTAAAAATATCAATTATTTTAATATCTTCCAAACCAGTTAGAATTTGCTCAAACAATTTATGGGTCTTGGAGATCTCATGTTCTTTAGTGTCGCCACCAATTTTCATGGCTAGAGCACATCTGATGCTACCCCAAATCAACACTCCCTCCCTGCCCAACCTCCTCTACACTGCTACCCATGGCTCTATCACTGCCACTACTACATCTGTACTGCATCTCCCTCTGCATCTGTGCTGTTGGTGGTCCATCTTCCCAACACTGCAACTCCCTATGCATTTGTGTTGCTGCTAGTCCTTCTACCCAACACTACATATGCACTGCAAACTCTTCCTCATCATGTTGCATCATGCTATTGTTGACTGCTGCTGCACTGCAACATCATACCCATTTTTGCTACTAAAATGGATTCTTTATCATCCCCATCTTCTCCCTGAAATAATCAAACTTGGTTCTTCCAAGGACCTTGTTAAGGATGTTTGCCACCTGTTCTCCTGTAGGAGTGTAGCTCATCTGTACAGCTCCTCGTTGGACACAGTCTCTGACAAAGTGACACCGGATATCAATATGCTTTGACGGATCGTGAAACACTCGATTCTCAGAGAACGTGATGCAACTCTAATTATCACATATGATCCTGGTCGTCTCCATCTTTCTTTTGAATAGGTTCACAAGCAGTTTTCTAAGCCATATGGCCTCGCACGAAGCTGTGCTTGCGGCCATGTGTTCTGCCTCAGCTGAGCTCAGAGCCACAGATTTTTGTTTCCTACTACACCAGGAGGTCATTCTTGATCCAATGTTGAAACAATACCCAGAGGTACTTTTCCGAACCACTGAACTTCCTGCCCAATCTGCATCAGTAAACCCACTCAATCTGATATCCGTACCCCTAGTGTACAAGAGTCCATAATCGATTGCTCCCTGTAAATACCTGAGAACATGTTTGGATGTTTCCCAATGCGCCCTCTTTGGCTCCACCATGAACTCACTGAAGGTGTTCACAGCGCAGCAAATCTTTGGCCTAGTATTGACCAGATACATCAAGGACCCTATGAGTTCTATGTATAAGGTGGGATCAACATCTTTGTCTTCTAATGCATCAATTTTCTTCCAGTTGGTTATCATTGGAGTAGCCATGGGTCTACAGAATCTCTTCAGGATTTTTGTAGCATATCGCCCTTGCCCAAGGAAGATCTCCCCCTTTTGCTGCCAAACTTCCAACCCCAAGAAATAATGCATTCGTCCCAAATCCTTCATGTCGAACTCCGTGGCTAGATTCTTTCTGTAGTCCCCTATGAGCCTAGATGATCCTGTCAGGAAGAGATTATCCACATATATTACTAATATTAGAAGTTCATTCTCTACAACCAGATAGTAGAGATTTGGATTTGCGTCACTCTTGACGAATCCCATTTCCTGCAAGTAGCCATCGATTCGCCCATACCACGCTCTAGGTGCCTGTTTCAGTCCATACAAGGCTTTCTTCAATTTGAATGCATGAGACTTTCTTCAAGGTTGTTCAATGTATACCTCTTCTTCTATCACACCGTTTAGAAATGTCGTTTTGACATCCATCTGATGAATCTCCTACCCCATCTGTGCTGCAACAGATATCACAATTCTAATAGATGTATACCTGGCTACTGGGGCGAAGGTCTCTTCGTAGTCAATTCCTTCCTTCTGAGCATACCCCTTAGCCACAAACCTGGCTTTGTATTTCCCAACACTGTCGCATGTAGCGTATTTGATCTTGTAGATCCATCTCGAACCTACCATTGATCTGTCTTGAGGCATTGGCACTACCTCCCAGATATCGTTCACCATTATGGAGTCGTACCCCTCTACCATCACATCCAGCCAAACCTGATGTTGCGCTACCTCCTAGAAACTAGCAGGCTCCCCATCCTGAGCTACTAATGCCTGATGTATATCTGGTTGTTTTCGCTCCCTCTTATTGTTCCTTGGCACACCGATGAACTCTGCATCTGGCAGAATCTGACAAAGTTCCCTGCTCATTCTTCCTCCGCCAGCAAGTGCTTCTATTAACTCCTCCTCATCCTGTGATTCTTCCTGACCAGAGGAAGAATTCTCTTCTTCCGTTGGTTGAAGAGGTTTGACCAACAGTTCCTCTTTTGACTGCTCCTCGGAAGGCATTTCTCGAGATTTTCTGAAAGCCCTGTCTTCCACAAACTTCACATCTCGTCAAACTACTACCTTCTTACTCCCTAGAAGATAGATTTTGTATGCCTTAGCGTTCTCACTATATCCCACTAGATATCTTTTCTCTGCAATTTGATCCAACTTCTTCCTCTTTTCCTCAAGTATGTAGCAATATGTTAAGCTCCCAAATATCCTGAAATGAATAACTTCAGGCGTCTTCCCTATGAAGACTTTCTCTGGAGTAATCTTTCCCAATGCCCGATGAGGAGTTCTATTCTGAACATAGACTGATGTGTTGCATGCTTCTGCCCACAGGAATATTGGCATATCCTGATCATACATCATGGCCCTAGATGCTTCTACAATAGTCCTGTTCTTTCTTTTTGCTACTCCATCCTGCTCCAGATTGTACGGAGCTGTCCACTCTCTTCTGATGCCCTCCTTAGCGCAAAAATCAGTGAAGTCCTTATCGATATACTCTCCACCATTATCTAAGCATAAAACTTTTATTTCTTCCTAGTCAAATTCTCCAGCGGATTCTTGAACTCTTTGAATCGACAGAAAACCTCGTCCTTGGTTTTCAGAAAATAAATCCAAGTTTTCCTTGAGTGGTCATCAATGAAGGTAAGGAAGTACTTGGTACCACTAAGAACTTTAGTAGACATGGATCCGTAGATATCTGAGTGTATCAATCCTAGTACACTCTTGGCCCTGTTTTTACTTCTAGGAAATGTTGCCTTGGCATACTTTCCTAGAGCACATCCCTTTGCATACAACATCTCGTTCTGTATTGAGATCCACAACTCCTATTACAGTGCTCCTAAGAATTTTCAAAGCCCCATGGTGCAAATGTCCCATTCCTCTATGCCATAGTTCGTTAAAATCCTTGTCTCCATGACTGCCTATTAGTGCCATTGGTTATTCTAGTTGTAGTCTGTACAACCTATTACTTTTTTTCATGACCCTATCTTGACGATAGTCATTCAACCGCTCATAGGCAGGTGCAGCACCACCACCCGATTTCTTTTCAACAATACTTTCAAGTGCGGACTACACCTAACATTCCATAGTTTATTTTTCACTTTCTAAACATTTAACATTCATAACACAGCGAAAACATTCATTTAATCTTCATTCATCATCATTATCATTTATAACATATGTACAGCGGATACAATCTTTAATGGGAGGGGCAACTCCCTGATATGACACTGCCCACAATGATAATAATAATCTTTTACAAAATATACAAGTACAGTCTTTCTAGATGAACCCCAACTTCCTTCTTACAATTTCTATCAAAAATCACAGTTCAGCCTGCACCGTTCAGCAGTGCCCGAACCACCGTTCAAGAGCACCCACCCCCGTCGGGTCGGGTCGCCCAACTCATCGGGCAGAGGCGCCCTACCCGGGTCGCCCTCCGCACTAGCTCGTCGCACAAACCAGTTATTGTAGCTCGTCGCACCGTTCGGCCCTTGCTCTTAGCGTGTCACCCTTCTGGCCCCTGTCTGCAGCTCACCCAACGCCCCAACGCTTCGCCCGCACCTTCGCGCACCTTACCACAACCTTAACCGCAGTTTTACCCACAGAAACTCGTCTTTCAAACCGCAGCTCACCCTGTCGTGTAGCAACGCCCACCACGAGTTGCCCACCAATCAAACGTGCCCACCCTGTCCAGCGACGCCCTACCTAGTTCGCCCAACGGGAAGACGTGCCCAACCTGCATCCTGCAAAACATGAAAACTCTACGTTCTGTTTCTTCGGCTCAGTGCTTCGATCTAGAGCCGCCTGCACCTAGCCCTTACTCCGTTCGTCCACCTTGTAGCTCGTCCACCATTGCCTTGAACTCGCTCTAAGATGTTTGAACCATAGTTTTAAAACTTCGACTCCGACTCGGCCGAGCAATGACTCCGACTCCGACTCCGAAACAGTAATGACTCGGCCGGCTCGTTTTCAATGACTCGGTCGTTGTAAAAAATACATTAAATATTTAGTTTTTTTATAGAAAAACATAATTTTGAAGATTTTAAACATAATTTTAAAGATTTTCATTCATGTTTCCAAACACACAGCATTATAATATAGATGGAAGACAACATATGATCAAAGTAGGCTCATGAACCAATCCATTATATCAAAATGGTACCCAATGGAGGCTAAGTCTTCTTCTTAGCAGCTAAGTCTTAAAAGATTCAAGTTTAGAACTTTACATGTGCTTATTTCCATTTGAGCACATTCTTTAATATTTCTTTCATCAGAGGAATTTTAAAGTCTTTCATCAGTAGGGTTGTTCTGTTACAGTAAAATGAGCCATCACTCTATACCTATACTCACCATGCTATTGCATTCTTCACTTATTTCATGAACACTATTGGGACAGCCGAATTATACTAGAAACAAGCTGTATCTGAGACCACTTTTTCCCAAGTGTTGTTGTAAATACAACAGACAACTTCCTCTCCATTAAGTCGACCTTGCATTAAATGTGCATACTACTCTTGACAGTATCAACATTGATTATCTGGTGCATAAAACAAATCTAAATGAATAACTAGTCTAATATCCAATATCCATATGACAACGGAGTACTTTTGAATAATGTATCTTGTACATAATTTCTACTGTTCAGTCTAAATACCCTCTGCACATATCAGGAAGAGTAGATTAAAATGTTGGAGCAACCGGCATTTCTTATAATGGAATAAGCATTGGAATTGCAGTAATAGTGTCTATTAAAAACAGTTGAATGGAGTGTTGTTATTGCTGTGGATATCTCCATTTCATGAACAAAATTCATCTTTTAGTTTTCTCAAGTCTTACCACCAAACAAATTTAAAATCCATTTAAAATGTGTTAAATCGCTGAGTTTGCGTCCCGGGTACCGTTCCTTTGTGACCCGGCCGTTTCATAACGGAAACGGTCCGTTTCGGCCGAGTCAGCAATGACTCGGCCGAGTCATTGCTGACTCGGCCTTCCGAGCCGAATCATCAACCGTTTCGTTGGGGAGGCCTCCGACCCGGATCAACCCGGCCGAGTCAATGTTGACTTGGCCGTTTTTTAAAACAGTGGTTTGAACTTTGAATGATTGATTGATTTCCTTCTCTCCTCCATGGCGTCCTCTACTTATACGCTTCTCCAAGGATACAATGTGCGTCGACCTGCCTAGGCCGACCTCTCAACTCAGCAACCCATGCCCCCACTTTACGTGGGCTCGCCAATGTCATCGCCCTGCGGGGTCCACTTGCCCAACTTCGCATCATATAAGCTTACCTCCGCACCGCATAAGCTTACTTCACACTGTATAAGCTTTCAGTTTTTTGACCCTCCGTTGGCTCGTCGCAACTCATGTCTTGGTGATGCAGGTGCATCTCACCCTTTTCTTAATTAAAGAAAAATCCGAGTGGAGCATGAAGACGTGGACCAGCGGAGCTAAATAAAGGGAAAAAACAGAGAAAATCTCCCTTAAAGCAGTTAAAGAAAAAAAATTAAAGAGAGAATGGATAAGACTAGATAGACTTCCTATTGTTAATAGCCATGCACGCTTTTAGGAGAGTTTTTGTGGAGAAAAATCAGAAGAGGATAGGATCGGTCCTTCATAAGACTTTTTATATAAACGTAATGCAATAGGGGTGTAATAGATATCTTATTTTGTGAAGAAAATTGTGAGTGGGCAAGATGTAACCGAGCATGAGTTTGTTTTAAGGCTGAAAGGCCTTAACTTTGTAATTGTTCCGTAAATATATAAAAGTGTGTTTATGTTCTGTGTTAATTGTATACGCTATGTGTTTTATAAATGAGTCAAAACTTGTGTTCTGTAAATAAAAATGGTGTTGCAGGCACTCGGCAGCGGCTGCATGAATGTTCAAATGAGAGCAAGACAGACTATAACGGTGAATTAATTAAAAGGCTTCCCAAAGATTGAGTGGACCCATAACCCACAGGTCCAGGATCAATATTTTTAAAGAATTTTGGATTTTGGGCAACCCCCAAAATCTCATTTTCATCAGGTGGTATCAGAGCAGTAAAAGATTTTGCGGAAAGAGGTACAGTGTGTTAAAGATGGAGAGTTTATGGTCTTGCTATTGTGCAGATGGCGGCAGCGGAAGGTGAGAAGATTTGCAGCAACCTAGAGAAGGATGCCAAAAGACCGAGTGCGGGAGGGCTTGGTGAGGTATCGTGTAACAGAGGAGGCTGTTACTGTAGAGGTTGGTTGCAGCTCACAAAGTTCTAGTGAAAGAATGCAGTGGATAAAATTGCTATTATGAAGACCAGAAGCATATGACCAGGAGGTCATAAATTTTTGTGCCTCGGGAGTCTGATGCGGGAGCACTCAGCAATAAAGCAAACAAAGGTAACAATGGTGGACCAGAGGATCAAAACAAAAGAAAAGCGTGATTTAAAGCAGAAAATATATTTAAAAAGGATAAAACAGATTTAAAGCGTGCATGCATGAAGCTTTTGTGGAGAAAATCAAGAGAGGATAAGATTGATCCTTACTAAAATTCTTATATAAATGTATAGTGTGATAGGGTGTGAGACAAGCATCTTAATTTGTGAGGAAATTTTTGAGTGAAAAATGTAGTCGAGCGTGAGCTCGATTCTAAGGCTGAAATGCCTTACCTGTAACTGTGTTGTATTATTCATATTATAATATATGTGTATTTTGTTAATGGCGTGTCTGTGTTTATGTGTGTTTTGGCTATGTAATAAGAGAGATATATATCTTCGCACAATTCATTTTTGTATGGATGAATAAACAGGTTTGGATGTGCTTTAAATTAACGGTGCGTGGACTGTTGTTTTTATGATATGTATGCTTGTAGGATTCGATGGGAAGCAGGGGCACTTACATTTGAATGTTGTGTTAATTAGCGGTACCGTGGCAGTTGAACAACCCGTACGCTGTGCGCTATCCACCATAATTCAATACGCTGCCCACTATATATTCAATACAATGTTGATTAAGAAATGTTACATAGCGTGAGTGCGTGGTTTATTTAAATGCTGTGTGGTTTATTAGAAGGTTGTGCGTTGTGCGCATCAATCATATTTGGTGTTTTGTATAAGTTACAAAACCTATTTAAATGCTTTGCGCTCACTGCTCATATGGTGTGCTGCTATAATATTCAAGTGGGTGTGCCTTCAAGAGTTTATGTGTGACAATCCTATATATACCTTGTTTCATACATGAAAACGGTGAATTTTTAAAGAAATTGCAGCGCTGTGGAAGATTTATGCATTACTTGTGGCAGCGGGGTTGATTGCATGCTTTGGTTTTTTATGGTTGATTTAAATTTAGATGCTTGATTTTAATGAGGATCCACAGTTAGAAAAGGTTCAAAGTCAAAAAGCTTCCGTTGAAACTTGTGGGCCTATACACCACAGGCCCAGGATCATGAGATTTTTAAAGAATTTGGGATTTTGGGCAACCCCCAAAATCTCATTTTCATCACTTGGGCACCTTTAACCAACCGCCCCAACTCATCGCAACACCAACTCGTCCCATCGTCACAACCGACTCGCCCGCTCACCGCCCATCGACTCGTCGCATTTAACCGAGGGCGCATCGCCCCACTCCGTCGCACACCAACCGCCGACTCGTGGGCTTGACATACTCCCCCACTCTAAATGGTTGTCGTTCCCGACAGCTCTCTCCACCGACCATCATCGCAAAGTGCTACTAGCTCCAACACCCAAAGATGCTCATGCTACCTGCCTCCACTCCAATGTCACATAAACCATCAGTCTATGCCCTCATAAACAGGGAGTCTCCTCAATCCATGACTCCGGTCAGTCCATATATTGCAAACATCCCAGCAACATATATCTCACGACTATCTCCATCATGTATCATTCATCATGTGAATCTCTGCATAATACTCCATCCAACACAACATCTTAGTCAAAACCAAGACATCTATCTGACAAACTCAATGCACTACATGCCCCCATGGCATTGAACTAGTTGGGTAGCTAATCCAACCGTAATGCTCAACCCCTGAGAATGTACCTCCCCCATGCCACCGTTGGTTGTTTCTCAGCATCCTGTCACAATCTCAACTCGATCAAGAATCCATCCAAGTGTAAAATAAGCCATGCTCAGGTCCATGGTATGCCCATCTCATCTGTCACATGTTGCCCATGATGCTAATGCCAATGTGCTGCTATGCAGTCGCATACATCCAAGCATCATTAACCAGTGAAATAAAGAAGCCTTATCCCCAAGGCCCCTTGTAAAGGTGGTGCAACCCTCCTAAATGTCAAGGCCACTGCACCAACCCATCTCCAAGGTTGTCTATCGAGAAATGAGGGCCAGAAGTTCCCTCCCTGACTCTCATCTACCCATGTATCTGATTGACATTGTGTCCTCAAGTACTTGTGCACAACCTCAACCTCCTCATGTGTACAACCAAGCTCATCAAGCTTGTCTTTCGTCAACTAAAAGTCATATATACCCATGGCATACCTACAAAACTCCACTATGCCAGTTGGATCTCTACCTGTGTAATCTTCCCCAACCACTGCCATCGAAGAAGTATTCGAATACCTTCATCTGCAACTCCATGGTGAAGATCCTCCATAGAAGATGCTCCTATCAAATGCCTCAAGATGTGTGAAATTGATTTTCTACCTCCATCTTTCCCTCTAGCTCTTGCAACAAAGTCTCCTAACTTCCCTTCCTTCATTGTTTGAGCCATACATCCTAGTCCTCTTTGCTCCATATGTTCATGCTTCACATCCGGATCTTTTGGATACAAAGTCATAGAAGCCATTCTTGGTATATAGCCCAAGCAACTCCTCCTATTCATCGAAACCAACATGGTTCTCCCTTCAACTATAATCAAGCGAATGTCCTGGTCCACCATTAGTATGGCTTGTGCAACCTTCAGAAAGTCTTGCCCCAACACCATAGAATGATCATCCAAGTCAACAATCCTCAAGTCCAACTTTCCAAACCAAGAGCCCACTCTCACCTGAGTGTTCTCCAATACCCCTGTCACAGCCTTCATGGTAGAGTTCACTGCTTTGAAAGCACTCCACTCTCTCCCCACTTCAGCTTTCTTCCCAAAAGAGTTTGTTGCTTTCCTACTAAGGAAACTATGAGTAGCTCCTGTGTCCACCAAAGCTGCAAACCTTTTGCCATGTACGATCACCTGCACAAAACTCAACTTCAAGGCATCTCTATCCCCTCTCGGCTTGATCTTGCATCTTACCTCAACAACCTTCTTCAACAATTCAGCCTCAGAAGAGTCAAACGACTTGTGCTTCGACCTGACTTCCTTCTCAAGGTACTTCAACTCCTTGCTTAGCTCATCTAAGCAATTTGATCCTGGTTCAGTTTGAGCTCCTTCAAGCTTGTCCTCCATCGCATCCTACTTAAGTGTACCAATCAAGCACACATTGACTCCTTCCATTCGAAGTGAACCAATCTTTCAAATATTTGGCTGCATGTTTCGATGATAGTCCCCAAGTCTACCAATGTAATCAAGCTCATCTCGCTCTATCACAACAGTCTTTCTAGTAAGAAAATCCTTCTTAATATCATCCTCAATTTCTTTGACTTTACCCTATGCCATGGTGCTCTTCTCCCTTAGTCGAACCAGTTCATCCATGAGTTCTTGGAGTCTATGATCACCCTGTCATATCTCCTCGTCAAGTTCATTGAGTTCATCAGTCTACCATGAAGATTATTCAAGTCCTCTCGCAAATCTGCTATCTTGTTTCGCATATGTAGCAAAAACTCCCACTCTTGTACAAGAGCTTCATAGCGTTTCTGTGTTTCGTCTTTCCAATAACCAATCATGTCTCCAAGTTTCTGAAATGCCCTTTCAAACATCTTCATCCAATCGACAACTCTTCAACACCTGCTTTACCTTCAACAGTCATCAGCCTTCAAAACCCAAAACTTCAAATGAATCAACTTCTAATACCAACTGTCACGAAGTGCAGTTGTATCACTTTCCCTGAAAATCCGGTTCTACTGAATCAGGGCCTTTGATACCACCTGTCATGCCCCTATCTTGGCGGTAGTCTTTCAACCGCTCATAGGCAGGTGTGGCACGACCACGCCATTTCTTTTCAACAATACTTTTAAGTGTGGACTATGCCTAACATTCCATACTTCAATTATTTTTCACTTTCTAAGCATTTAACATTCATAACACAGCAGAAACATTCATTTAATCTTCATTCATCATCATTATCATTTATAACATATGCACAGCGGATACCATCTTTAATGGGAGGGGCAACTCCCTGATGTGAGTCTGCCCACAATGATAATAATAATCTTTTATAAAATATACAAGTACAATCTGTATAAAGGAACCCCAACTTCCTTCTTACAATTTCTGACAAAAATCACAATTCAGCCTGCACCGTTCAGCAATACCCGAACCGGCGTTAAGGAGTGCCCAACCCTGTCGGGTCGGGTCGCCCAACTCGTCGGGCAGAGGCGCCCTACCCGGGTCGCCCTCCGCACTAACTCGTCTCACAAACCGGTTACTGCAACTCATCGCACCGTTTGACCCTTACTCTCGGCGTGTCACCCTTCTGGCGCCAGTCCGCAGCTCAACCAACACCCCGACACTTCGCCCTCACGTTCGCGCACCTTAACACAGTCTTCCCCACAGAAACTCGTCGTTCGGACCGCAGCTTGCCCTGTCGTGCAGCGGTGTCCTCTGTGGGTCGCCCACTAGGAACACGTGCCCACCCCTTGCAGCGATGCCCTACCCGGTTCGCCTGTCGAGAAGACGTGCCCAACTTGCAACCTGCGAAACACAAAAACTCTACGTTCTGTTTCTTGTTCGATCTAGAGCCACCATTGCCTTGAACTCGCACTAAAATGTTTGAACTTTGAATGATTGATTGATTTCCTTCTCTCCTCCATGGCGTCCTCTACTTATACGCTCCTCCAAGGATATAACGTGGCAGGTCGACCTCTCGACTCGCACAACCATGCCCCCACTTTACGTCGGCTCGCCCATGTCGTCGCCCTGTTGGGTCCACTTGCCCAACTTCGCACCGTATAAGCTTACCTATACAAAGTCTCCACACTTAGCCAAATTTCGGTTTTTCGACCCTCTGTTGGATCATCGCAACTCGTGTCTAGAGCGCCTTTAATTGATCGCCCCAACTTGTCGCAACACCAACTCGTCCCATCGTTGCAACAAACGTCATAACCGACTCACCCGCTCATCGACTTGTCACACCGGGTCGTCACCCACCGACTCGTCACACGCCAACTCGTCGTGTTTAACCGAGGGTGGGTCGCCCCACTCCATCACAAACCAACCGCTGACTCGTTGGCTTGACACTTTTGATCCCAATCTGCACTTTTCTTTTCGAACTTGGGTGTTTGACATATACTTTCTCCTTGATGAAGAAAACGTCATACCCTTTGCCTTGAAGTTGCAACATAGAAAGTAAGTTCATCCCCAATCCTAGTACATGCAGCACATTGGTAGCACGGAGCCGCACTCCCGATTTTGTTTGAAAAACTATGGTACCCATCCCTACTGGAGTACATTTTGCCTTGTTCCCCACGGTGATCTGAAAGTTCATCTTCTCCTCCCAATAATCTAAGAAACATTCCCAGAGACCTGTCATATGCCAAGAGGCCTCATTGTCTATATACCATACCTCTAATGATGCAGAGCTAGTCACACAAGCCACTTCTACCAACCTGGAAGCCAACATAGACAAATCGAAATCACTTTCTCTTGTGCAATTTTCTGAAAAACTGTGCGAGTCTCCTGACGTAGATGCCTTTGCATCATGGTCTCAACCCATAATTGATTTTCCCTTCATGTCTCTGGTTACTTCCTCTGATACCATGTGAAAATTCTATCACTGCAACAATTGATTTATTTTACCAACTTATTTCCCGATAAGTTATTTATGAAAATCCTTCAGTAAACATTAAAATAAATTATGCTGCAGATATCACATCATAATACAAAAACAAACACATGCACAAGAATTTAACACATCAACACAAATATTTCGGACAATTAGTCCCCGGAAAAACCCAATGTAGTAAAATCGGTGCGGCAAGGGAGGATTTTATTGTTCAGCAATTCTTCAGTGCAACTAGATGCCAAACTAACTTACCCAACAGAGAGAAAATTCTTCAACACTTCCCTTACTCTCAGTGTCAGCCTGGCTGACCTCTATATAGCTCCCAGACCCTCTGCATCAATCCCTGCCTCTCTGCGTCAGCACGGGCCTCTCTGCGTCACCCACATAGGCCCTCCAGTGACTGCGCAGTCTGCAGCCTCTGCGTCTGCCTCTCCAACCTCTATGTTGCTCCCCTGATGTTGTTCCCTACTCTCTGTTCCGTACTTGTTTCCTCCTGCTGCTCTCCAGACAACTAGTTCGAATTTCTCAGCTAACCCCTCTCCAGAAATCGAACTAACTAGTCTCCCTCAATGTGTTCTCTAGCTAACCCTCAAGCCTCATCTTATACTTTTCCTGTTGATCCTCCAATGGCCAAGATTAGATCTTTAATCAACGGCTAAAATTAGATTTGGCTCGATCCATGACTTTTGGATCCTTCTAACCCAGTTTTATATTAATACACATTAATATTTTATTTTTCCTAAGTTTAGACTTAGGAGCTCCATTAAAAATATTAATTATTTTAATATCTCCCAAACCGGTTAGAATCTGTGCAAACCATTTCTGGGTCTTGGAGATCTCATGTGCTTCAACCTCTCCACCAATTTTCAGGGCTAGAGCACATCCAATGCTATCCCAAATCAATAGATGGCAACCATACCTCCAGGACTGTGGTGAGGTGACTTGGAGTTGCAGCCCCAGAGAGCTACAGATTTGGGCAGGATCCACTGAGGAGTCCACCTCATGGATCGTTACCTTGCTAAGGGAGCCCACAGTATTCAATAAGAGGATGGATCAGTGGCAGTTGGTGCAATCAGTACCAGAGTGACAATTGCAGACTAGTAGCAGTCAGATGTTGAGGAGCACAGTGCAGTGTTAACAACAAAGCAGATGGCTCAGTGCAAAGTTAGCAACAACGTAGATTCTTTAATGATAGTCCAGACGCTAGTAGCAATCAGAGACTAGGGACTCGAGAGACATATGCATCATATTGAACACAATGATTCAGTATTTTGGATGCTTCTTAGTTGCAATAGTTGCAGTTGCAACAGCAACAGATGAGAGGGAATTGCAGTGCAGATGCAGAGCAGGCAGCAGTACAGCAATGTCAACAGTAGCATAGATGCAACATCAGAGTTGCGCAGTAGTTGGTGGGCAGCAACAGCCGACATCAGCAGTGTGACAGAGGTAATACAAAGACAGGGTGTTGTGGCTGTATGTGCAACACTAGAGAGAACACAGTCCGTGCAAAGACGGAGTGTTGTTTCTGTAGCATCAAATGTGTTCTAGCCATGAAATTTGGTGGAGAGGCTAGAGATCTCCAAAACCCAGAAGTCGTTTCTGGAAATTCCACCTAGAGATGGCACAATTAGATTATCAACCAGCTTTTAAATATTTCTTAAGTCTAAACTTAAGGAATATGATTAATAATCATAATTAATTCACTGTGAGAATAATCTAGAAACTCACACTGATCGACTTCAAGTTGATCCTAGCCCTTGACTAAGATTTAATCTTGGTCGTTGGAGTCCCAACAAAGGATTATAAGAAGAAGTCGATGTGCACTTGGAGAAGATACACCAGATACACCAAAAGTTCGATTTCCTTGGCAGATCGATTTCAAGAGTAGCAATGGTCAATTGCCAGAGAGCCAAAGATCGAAGCAGTGGGTGAGGGGTAGGGACAGTGAGTCCAGAAGAGATTTTCCTTATCCGGAGAGTCAGCTACAAGAGGGTCGAGTTTCCTCAATGACGATGCACAGAGGCAACGTAAAAGCTCTAGAGGCACCAATTCGATTTGGCCAAATAAAGGGTTGATTCAGTTGTTGGAAGCCAAAAAGTTTTCGAAATGTGTCAGCGAGTCATTCTCAGAGGTTGGATTGGGCAGACGACTTGATCAGTTGCAGTTCCAGGCAGAGCATACTAGTGAATGCACAAGCTTGATGGAGAGGTTGACGCAGGGGTTTCATGGAGCCCACTCAGAGCTAGTTTTGGAGTTAAATCAGTGTCGGGTGAGACAAAAATTATTCCACTAATTTTTGTGGCCAGTATCTCCTGTAGTGGATTGCCAGTTTGTGCATCTAGATTGTACTCAAAATTCCACTGCTACATAATAATAAAAACCCTCACTATTGCACCGATTTTCCCACATTTGGTTTTTCTGGGGACAATTATCCAAAAATAATGGTGTCAATTTTATTATATGTGCTAGTATTTTCTCAATTTCCAGCGCTATTTATTTCAACAGTTTTATTTGTGAAGGTTGCAGTGTGATTTATTTGATATTTGTCGTAGCAAATAAATTGTTAAATTAATTAACGATTAGAAGAATTATTTCCAGTTGTTGCAATAAGATCCCAATTTTGGAATTTTTGCAATTGGGTCATGTTGGTCCAAGTGCATCATCTCGCGAATAATGTGGGGTAATGCACAAACTGCTAAAGGTATTAAGTTTTCCCATGGCATGAAATGATGCTCTAACACATGATGGAGTCCCATGGCTCTCAACGCATCCGCTATAAATGTCAATATGATCCTCTTGTGGGCTTGGGCCCCAGTTAAGTTGCCCATCCCATGATGAAACCATCTGCCAATTACATATAAGATCCAATGTACTTCTTCACAATCAAGTACAATAATTCATTAGTGCGACCTGAGCTTATTAGTCAAGGGCACAAATGAGACTTCATAATGAGCTTCCCTTCCAAATATGGGGCTTTAAGCATATAATATTGTTACCTCCCTAGGTAGGAGTGGCTAATAAACAACCTAGCCCCAAAGGGGAAAAACAAGTCCAAGGTACATCCTTCAATGGATAGGGGTCATATGAATAATGATCAGGTGGATAGGGACACAAGGGTCTCAAAGCCAAATGCCATGGGTTCAAAGGTGATAATGATGAGGGATGTCCACATATTTAGGTGTATAGATGTAGGAGGGAGCAATTGTGGATACATGAGTTACCTCTGCCTTTGTTTTTCCACCCTTATTCATTTGCCTTTTGCACTTTCTTGATTTTTATTTGTATTATTGCTTGGGGCTCCAGAAGATGAGAGCATGTTGTCTATGATATAAGCAGTTATTACCCCCTTAAGGTGGGTCAGTTCAACGCCCACGAGGGGTTGAGACATACATGGGTTCCTTAATGATGTGGGGGCACTCATGGGGCCCTAAGAACTAGGGTGATGGCCATAATGAAGGGGTAGAGCTCATGTTTGGCTTTTTCCCACGCACTAATATATTGCCCTAGCCATATTTTACATTTTATAATATTCTTTTGTTTTGTTTTTTGCTTGTGGTCATGATATGCTTTCAACATCTTTTTTCGTTACATCAACCTCTGGGGCAACATTTCCAGGCCCGACCCAATCATTTGAACAAGGAGAGGTGGTGTACCAGTGCCTTGTGGACCCAATGGTCATGTGGACCCAGAGAGGGAAGATGATGAAATAGGGCTTGTAATGTGTGAAGGGGAGTGAAAAATATGAATTCGAAAAATGGGACCATGCTTACCCAAATTCGGTGTGTCCCAAGTAGTGCCCTTCCAGATATAAGCCAATAGGGGAGATCCCACGAGGCTAGGATTGAGGATTAACCCCCCATTTAAGGTGAGGGAACAAAACTACAATCAAAACCCATCCTTCTTCCACATCACCCAATAATCCATGTCCAAAGTGCCCAGGGAAAAACAAGCATAAGCACTAGATTGCACAATGCAAAACGTACCTCTACGATTGGATTGCCCACCTTCAAACATATTCTCTCGACAGATGGGTGAGGGGACATATGATTGGCTCAGGGAGCCAAGATAAAATGGCACAATATATCGACTACACTGGAGGCTGTCAAGGGTTGTTGGCTGAAGAGTCAAGACAAATCTAGGAGGAAAATTCTCCAATGGGGTCACGCACTTTTGGTGAGTAACCTAGCCTAATAGGACTAAGTGCATAATCATCCCCAACACGTGTGGTAACTTGCTTACAAATAACCAACTAGAGAGACATTTGAAGGCAAGATGTTTGTGGAGTATTTTGTGCCTTTAACGTTAAATATGGCCCACTATAACACTTTAATGGTTTCTACCCATAATGATGTTGATCTCACTTGATTTTCAGGGTATGTTTTATGTGGTCTCATACAAATATATTGGATGTCCCTTGGGTATGTTTCATGTCATTTCATACAAATATATTGGATGTCCCTTAGGGGATGGCTTGACATCTTTCCAGAACATTCAGGATGACTCTAGCCAACCATGAGAGTAGTTGTGACTTTGCAGCAAGGGAATTGCCCTTCCAAAGATCAAAGTTGGGCCTTAAGGAGCCCCACATGGAAGTATGACCCCCTTCTGCAACCCTAGATGTTGAAACATTGGGCCAAGAAGCCAAGGCATTAGCTTGATGGATGTTGTGCCCCAGAAAACCCAGGGTGCCCCCAAGCTGGCCTTGTACCTATTTGATGGGCATTTCCTTGTTCTAGAGCCTAGATGAACATGCAAAACACTTGAGATACTTTCGGAGGGCTTAAGCACTCCATTTTGAGGCTAGCATTGTGCCCTAGACATGCCACATCACCCATGCATGCCTTGGGAAGGCAACCTAGGTTTTCTTGATGATGACATCTTGGATGAGGAAGTGTTACTTGGTGATACACCCATTCAGTTGAATGATATCCCATACACTGAGGAGCACTCTTTGATCAACCTTGTCAGTTTACTTGATGAAGACGCCCATTTATGGAGGATTTCATCATGTTGGAGAGCTCTTCCTCCCACACGTGTAGAGGATTAATGACATTTTATTATGATTATCTATTTCTGAAGCTATATTTAGGTCAACTTGTGACCTATTAGCCTTATTAAATGCTTTAAGCAAACATTTCATGGATATTCATTGTAAATTAAGGAAAAAAGATTGTTTGCCTCATATAAATAAAGGGAAGTCATTTTCTTTTAGATCATCATCACACACACAATTCTCTTTTCTTGAAGAGTGTGCACTATTGTTTCTTCTTTTTCTCTTGGAGTTTAGGGGAGACTAACCAGCATACACCATGATCTGATAAGATCTACCAAATGTGTCCCTATAGGAGCCAAAGACAAAGCAACGCCTCAATTTTAGGTGCTCCCTGTGAAAATTCCTAGACTTGAAGGAACCCCTACTGCAACAAATCTGAATCTACTTCACCTACTTGATTTTAAAATTACATTCATCAAGTTATTCTTCTGAATACTGAAGCAAATTACTTCTGCAACCTACACTAATTAAATACTTGATCTCATGAAACAGAAAACAGAGCAAAGAACAAGATACATAGGACACACTTATTTTTGGACACAATAGTCCCCGAAAAAACCCAATGAGGGAAAAGTAATGCAGCATTTCTGAGGGTTTATTATTATGCAGGAGAAATATCTAAATGCAAATCTAGGATGCTCATCTAGCAATCCTTTACAGAGAAAAATATTGGTGGAAAATCCGAGTGAGTTTTACCTCACTTCACCCGACAAAATTTTGGCTGATCCGGCACAAGACTAGCTAACCCCAGTTATTTCAGTGTTGGCTCTGTGTCAGCCCTACGTCACCTTCTGCCCTCTGCGTCAGCTCTCCTGGCAGTTCCCGGCAGTTCTGAAGTCTACGTGACAGGCAACTTTTCTGCGTCAGCTCTCTCGGCCACTACGTTGCCTCTGTGTCAACTCTCCCGACTGTTCCGGCAATCCCGGCAATTTCGGTTGTTCCAGCAGTTCCCAACAATTTTGGTTGTTCCAACAGTTTATGGATTCTACGTGAAAGATAGCGTTTCTGCGTCAGCTCTCGAGGCTACTGCGTTGCCTCTCTACAAGCTCTCTCTGCCTCTCTATTTTGTATTTTCCTGAAAGTTCTCTCAGATTCTCTCTACCCCTCAAATCGATTTTTCTCCTGAGAACTTCTCACCTCAGAAAATCGATTTCCTCAATCTCTCTGTGTGTGTTTCTAAATGAACCCCAAGCTTCCATTTTATACTTCTCCAGTTGAGTCTTCAACGGCCAAGATTAAGTCTCTAATCAACAGCTAAGATTAAAACATGACTTGGTTCGCCTTCTAGATCATTCTCACCCATATTTTGATTAATACCCATTAATACTTTAATTTGCCTAAGTTTAGACTTAGGAACTCCATTAAAAGTATTGATTATTTTAATAAAATACAATCCGGGTGGAATTTCACCAAACAGTTTCTAGGTTCTTTAGAACTCATGTGCCTTAGCCTCTCCACCAATTTTCAAGACTAGAGCACTTCCGATGCTACCAAAAACTAACACTCCCTCTTAGCGAATAAAGTGCTCTAGCAACAATATCCACCTGCATGCTGCCCTATTTTTGAAGCACCTCCTTTCTGCACTGCTGCTACTACCAACATTGTGTTGTTGTTGTTGTTGCTACTGTATTGTTGCCCATGACACTGCCACTGTCACTATTGCATCTGTACTACATCTCCCTCTCAAACGCTGCATCTGCTATGCTACTAGTACTGCCACTACTAACACTTCATCCGTACTGCAACTCAGTTGCTGGGAGAAGCAACTGAAAAACATCCAAAATTAGTTGAACTTAAATGTGTTCAGCATAATACAATGAATGTTGGAATCTGACTACTGTTGATTCTGACCCTCTGAATCTTTTGCATTGTTGTTGACTCATGCAGTTGCCAACCTTGCTCTGCGTTGATTAGTCTCTGATCCCCAGCTACTGCATCTGTCCTCCGAACACTCCACTACATGATCTGACACTAAGTCCATCTCGCTACTGCTAAATCTTGGGCTCCTGTAGCAAGGAATTCATCCAAGAGGTGGACTCCTCAAGGATCTTGCCCACATGTAGTCCTCCCAACTACGTCTCAATATCACCCCACCTCCCTCCTGGAGATGCGTGAGCACTCATGGCAAACTCATCCTTGTCAGTCTTTGTTGAAGCAGCCTTAGGACCATGTTTCTCATCCTTGTCCTTTTTCTTCAAAGGACACTGGGATGCATAGTGGCCCATCTCACCACAACTGAAACATTTCACATTCGAAATGTCCTTTTGCTTAGGCTTCTGTGTCCCTTTGATGCTAGAGTTGTGTTCTCCTCCTCCTTCGTCTTTGTGCCACTCCCAATCCTGCCAATGAGGTTGACCTTCACTAGGTCCCTCCTTAACTCCTCCTCTTGAAGAGTTGCCCCAATCTCCTCCCATGAAGATAGTTTTTCTCTGCCCAATATGCTTTGGACAAAAACTTGCCATTCATCTGAGACTCCATTTAGGGCTATCCTCACCATCGCGATTGGTTGTCTCCTCCCATGAAGATAGTTTTTCTCTGCCCAATATGCTTTGGACGAAAACTTGCCATTCATCCGAGACTCCATTCAGGGCTACCCTCACCATCGTGGTTGGCTAAAGAGTGTGTTAGAGTCTTATAGTGAGAGGATTCATAATTTTGAATTGGCTAAGGTTAAGCTTTGAAATATTGTACATACCTTTGCTTTCTACAAATGTTTTTCCATATTAAAAAATAAAAAATGCAAAAAGGGTGTGTCCCAAAAGAAATATCAAAGGACAAAAATAATAAGAAAATATCAAAAAATGAAAATATATGAACCCCAAACACAAAAACGGATCATGAAAGTGTGCAAGTCTAAATGCCACTACTATTTTACTTTTTCTGCAAATAATGGTTTTGTGCAGCTTGTCATACATGCCACAACCCATGGTAGTCAAATTGCTTAATCTTGATTATTTCATGCTTTGATTTTATGTTTATAATTAGGGAATAAAATCTTACCAAACAACTTAATCTTGGCAGATCATTAGATAGGTAGAGAAAATAAAAGGGGCCCATCAGCTTAATCTGAGCCCTTGGAAGATATAAGGTTAGAATTAGATAGTTTAATTTATAAAAGAAAATGAAACAAAAGGGTTTGCTAGCCTAAATGCACCCAAATAAGTGAAGAAAAAAATGTTAGGGTAAGTAATGGGTAAGTAGAAGAAAGGTTGTTGAAATATAAAGTTGATTGGACAAAAGCACATTTATCATGCTTAATCATATGTTTCAATGTGCATGAGCAATTAAGAAAGCAAAAACAGAGGTTTACAGGTTGATTTAATTAATTCCCCCTCATTCATTTCATCCCAATACTTACTAATTTCCCCATCCACAAGTATGTTCTAGCACTAGAAATCCTTTAGATCATATTGGCTCAAAGCATTTCTCTGACTTTTGGTGGGACCCAACCCTCGACTTAATGACTTATGGACATCAAGTCTTAGAATTCCCTTCATAAAAGTCATTTCCCTTCATTACCCTAATAAAACCCCTTTTCCTAAGGTTAAACTCCATTAGCCTATGAAAAGTAAAAAAACCCCATCCCACTTTCATTTCAATCAAAAATACCCACAAAAAGTCTTTACCCTAAGTATAAGTGTATGTGAAGAAAATGCACAAATATTACATTATGCTTAGTAGCATTTTCACTCCGCTCATTTCAGTTTATATTAATTTTTAACTTAAGAATATAGCTCCCAATATACTTTTTCCCATATATAAATAAATCCTGTATATAATACCCCAATCCTTAGTTTAATTATAAACTATATTTTTATCCCACGTCCCCAGCAAAAACCCTCTTAACTCACCAATTTTCGGTAAAGTTAAGATAATCCCTTCATTAACCCCATTCAATCATTTAATCCCATGTTTAGCTCGTAAATAATCACAAACCACCATGGATTAAAGCCCCCCCCAAACCTTTGCCCATTTCATCCGTGCTAATCTGTTACTGTCGTCTGATCGTCAGCACCCAAATCCAACAGTTCACAGCCATATCGGGTTCACCCGATATCCGACCTTTACCCGCCCGATAAAGTGGTATTGCCTGGGCCCCCATTTGCTATGTGTCAAGCATTAAGGTAGATCGGGTGACCTCACCAAAATACCGCTGCCTCCATAAAAGCGGTGTGATGGCTTAGGAAACCATCTCCCCGCCCAACCCGAAAAACCACCCACTATTCATTTGTAATTCTCCCGCCAAAAAATAACCGTTGTTCAATAAAAAGGTCGAGAAGCCCTATTTGGCCTTTTTCGAGCAATTTCTTTGTAAAACCTTTGCAAACCATTGCGACACCTTCAAACGCTAAAATCGCCAATTGACCTCAATTTCACTCCTGAACAAACTGCAGAGACCCCAATCAAGCTCTTAGTCCGTACCAGAGCCCATTCAAACTTCTGTAGTTGCCAAGAACACCAAGTTGAAGTTAATTCACCCGTATTCCAGGTATTTGAAGAGAAATTACCAGACACCCTTTCAATTTGAAAAAGTTCAGTCTTTAAAGTGTTTTAATTAAGTAAAATTAATTGAAATTACTTTAAAATTAAAGTGTCTGCCTGACTAAAATACCCAAACGCTTCTAAAAGTTTCCAAATTACCTTCAAACCTTTGATATAAACTTGTATAAGTCAAATTCAAATACACAAGAACTGAATTATGGCTGCCCCTGTCGCCATGGATGTCAGACCAGTCACAACCCCCCATTTGGACCTTGACCACCTTCCCCTAGCGGACAGGGAGTTTCAAATCAAAGACACAAGTGCCTATACACTCCTGTTCAAAATTCATTGTTTGAGTAAGGACAGATATCTAAACCATAATGATGACATTGGCCTTTGGGAGTCCAATTTGCCCAAATACCAATTTCCACAAGTACATGTCTTTCCTGAAATTGTGCATTTATGCCATGCTTGTTACATTCCCAATCAGAGAACTATAATGTCCCCAGACCAAAAAGTCTTGTTTACTATTACAGCTGAGTCAATCAATTAAATGTTGCAAGTCCAACCAGGTCCAAACCTGACCCCACTCTCCATTGGGGATTTGCTAGACCAGTGCACCAAATTGAGTCCATCTAAACTAGCCCAAATATTCCAAACTTTCATTATAGAGGAGCAGCACATTCCTATAGATGCCCCTCCATATGTTTCTGCCATTTTCTCTGAAAGGGGTAAGCAAATTGTAACCATGATATCATGTATTCTGGGTTGTACCACAGATGAATTCGTTGATGAGCTCACCCTGACCTTCATGTCCATTTTCACCCCAGGAAAGCCTCCTACTACTTTGTACAATTATGCCCAACTCATAGTTGAAAGGATGCACTAACAATTTACCAAAATGCACAATGAGAGAGTATTCAAGTACCCGTCTGTACTTTACCACATGTTTTTGTATTATCAGTCAGACAGATTTCCCTTCACCATCCAGAAGTTAGATACTAAAGGCCAGCCCAGGTCAGTTATATTTTGGACACCACTATTCCACAAGTATTCATCACCATACACCTACACAGACTTCTTTGACTCTTTTGTCCATCCAGTCATGACCATGCTGACAGGAAGCCCTCCACCCAGAATAAGCCAAGAAATGAAAAGAGTCCTCCAGTTGTCCAAACAAAGTAAGGTGGAAGATTGGTATCTTTACCAAAATCACAGCGAAATAAGAATCTATGGTTGCCAGCTTGCCCCATACAAACTGCCCAAATACCTCCCCATGAGGTTATTTGCTCTGGAATATTATAGGCAGATAATGAACTCTGATGATATCAACTTTGTCTCAGCCAAGAAAAGGACTCAGTTCAAGATCAAGAACCAATTAGGCCCTTTCATATGCAATTCTAGAGAGGCAGGAGAGGAAGCAGATCAAATTCTGCAACAAATTAAGTTTAACAAAAGTTTCATGTGAAGGTATGACCCTCAAGGGTTTATAACCATACTAAGACAGAAGGTCAAATTGGGACCTTACATTCATCACCCTATACCAAAAATAGAGAGGTATGACAATCAATCTGAGTGGTTGGAAAACACTCTCATAGACAAGGATAGTACAAAGGTAGATGTTGAAAATACCTTGCTTGATTTAGAGAAACAGGGTGATGAAAGCTCATTCCTATAGGTACCAGAGCAAGAAGGAAACATGAATACCCCTCCCGTTTTGCAGACTCCTCAGAATGAGGAAAAGAATCCAAAAAGGAACAGAGAGGAAGGCTCCAGCTCAAGTATGGACCTTCCAATGTACAGTATGAAGCTAGCCAGAGCAAAAGGCCTAGGCTCAATCCTGTTTCAGAACAGGAAGGCACAGAAGGCTCAGTAGAAATAGTTGATACTGAGTTAGGCATGAGCAAAGGCATAGCCCCATCTGGAGAAACATAGGAGCTATCAACATCAAAAACTCAAATTTTAGAAAGGCGGCGCAGTGTAGAAGTCCCCTCATTCACTAAACCTGTTGATAGAGATAAGGATATTAAGGAAGGGTTTAAGAAGATTAAAATGAGAAATAAGAAACTGAAGGCGCAATCCTATGCACAGTATCTCAAACTTACACCGCTTAATCAAAGTAGGTTGATGTCAACTTTTGGCATCAAGGAAAGAAAGATGCAAATGTCCTTCATAAAGCCAACTGTACAACAACGAAGGACACCAGCAGATTTCAAGAAAATAGACTTTGAAGTATTGGCAAGGGATATTCATCCCATTGACGAGATTGAATTTCAAAACAAGCTAGAGAAATGATTTACTCCACCCTTACAAGAAAGGCCATAGTTGCACATCAGTTGCAGACTTCACTGAATAATATTTCGGCCCAGTATCAGTTGGAAAAGGCCTCTTCACAGGCCAAAGACACCAAAATCAAGTCTTTGGAAGACTTGGTAATTGAATTGGGACATGATCCCAAAGACATCAAAGCTGTTGAACAATTAATCAAAAGGAAGAATGATGACATTGCAGCCCTCAAAAGACAGTGGAAGATACCTCAACTACAGCACCCCCAGACACAAGAAGTCTTGGAAAGCCAAACTAAGCATGAAGAGTTGATGGACTTAGTCCTTAAACTCAATGATGAGTTGAGGGAGACAGAAAAGGAATTCTTAATCCAATTAAAGCAAACTGATCTTGGCACTACCTTAGTAAATGTCATCCTAGCAATTACCACGGTTGTTCCTTCCACATAGGTAGCCTCATTGGTTCCCACAGCTCCAATGGCCACAGCACTACCGGCTTCTACAGCATCTACATCAGCAACAGGTACATCTAGTGAAGCAGCAAAATTAGTTAAAGCTATGGAAGAAATGTCCATACAAACAACAGGGATGAATAAGCTCAAAGAGAAAGTGACAAGCTTAGAAACTGATTACAAGCTTGCAAAAATCATGCACAAAGAAGTGCAAAAGGCTGCCAAGATGAGTGAAAGATTGAAAGCCCTGGAGAAGGACTTAACACTGAAAGAACCCCTTGGCAGGGTAAGCAACAACTACGGACCAATATAATTGACTCTGTCAATGATATTTGGCCATCTGTTCAGGTGATTTTCGAGCAAATAGATTTGATAAAGCTGGCTACAAAGGCCATCCAAAAAGTAAAAGTAGAATTAGGACAAATGCCAGAAGAGGCTGCCAAAATTATCCAATTCCTTAACAGCAAGAATAAGTATGAAATGCATGAGTTGGAAATTGAGGACAACACAGAGACAATTTTGGAGGTCAAAAGGGTCCTCTCCAAGAGGAACTTGATGCAAAACTTGGAGGATAAGTGTCAAAATATGCAACTAGATGTTGACATATTTATGGCTAAGTTCCATATTTTGAGAGAAAAGGGACTACCTAGTCCCTTAGTGATAAATGGTAGGCTGACGACACAGGAGGATTACAACAAGAAAATCAAAGAGGTAGTGTCAGGCCAAGAGTAACTCCAGAAAACTAATCTTTTTATTCATTAAGCCAGCTATCTATTATATACATGAATGTGATTGTTCAGTTCATCTTCTCGATGACTGTTCACAT
>APFE030980951.1:103779-151511 GCA_000404065.3 Pinus taeda
GAGTTCTTTCAGCTTTTGTAAAGCTTCAAAGGCAGTTGAATATGATGAATGTGGCGACTCACCTCCTTATTTACAGATGTTGCGATTAATGCATACGCTTTGCTGTTCTTGTTTTCCCAGATGGCGAGCTCTTTGTCTGATGTAGGCTTTTCTGGGTCACTGTCTCCTTCTCCGACACACACTCCTTTCCACAAATCATTGAAGATGAGGGTGTGTTGTACCATTCGGGACCAGTCAGGATAGTTCTCCTTTCCAGTGAGAACTATTCCTATCATAGAGATGATTGAATGCATTCTGTAAAAGATTACTTCTGCTGATATAAAAAAACTTTTGCTGATAGACTAATACTTCTGATGACAAAAAAATTGCTCTTATGAAGAAAAAACTTCTGCTGCTATACAGTCAAATTTTCTCAAAAGGGTAAAAAGATTTCAAAGTCTTTATACATTATATTTTCTTCCAATATCTCTGTAAAATATCCTTCATAATACCTCCCCCTTTTCTTCTTTAAACAAGAACCATATATATTTTTACAGCACTAACTTCCCAAAACTCCTCAATATAATAATGTATACACCACCATACTTCCCTTATATGCCTTATAATAACAAACTCAAAACAAGGGATACAACTTCACTTAAACCAAATATGGGTGAATGAATATTCACTTTAACGTGAATTATGGGTGAATGAAATATTCACTTTAACGTGAACTGCACACGCTCCAGCAAAGTTGAATTACACTTGGACTCCACCACTTGCGTTGATGGATCAGAGTTCTGTGACTCTTATCACAAATCCGCAGATGGAACACTGTCATGTATATGGAACAGCATTGGAACAGCATTCGTATCAAGCAGCATATAAAGGCTCATATCAGGCAGCATTTAAAACGTATTAGGCAGCATTTAAAACATTCGATATGAAATGTTGCATACAAATTCGATATCAAGCATATGAAACAGCGTACGCAGCATTTAAAAACTCTCATACCACAGCTCTGGAATCATTTAACAGCTCTGGATAAATGGGAGCACAACATATACTGTTATCTCCAGCACTGCTTAGGCAGCCAAACGAAACCTATCCGGTTTTGTTAAAATTCAATGGGATAAAAAAAACTTTGACAGTCATTCTCTCAACACAGAACCATGTCAAACAACGTATGGCATATACCAGGCAGCAGCGTAAATGTCATTGTTCAAACAACGTTTGGGCCTCCAGCGTTTCAACAGCTCAATACAACAGCGTTTCATTCAGCTCCATCCGCTCAATACAACAGCATTACAGTCAGCTCCATCAAACAACGTTTTTCTTTGATATCCGCTCAATACAACAGCGTTACCTTCAGGCACGCATTTCACTCTCTCAGATGTTTGGTATGCAGCTTCAGGCAGGCGTTTCCTTCAGCTGTGGGACAGAGGAGCAGAAGACAGGCAGTGGACAGAGGAGTTACAAAGCAAGGTTAAAAAAAGAACCTGGGACCTGTGCTCTGATACCATGTCAGGCCAGGAGTAACTCCAGAAAACTAATTCGTTTATTCATTAAGCCAGCGATCTATTATATACATGAATGTGATTGTTCAGTTCATCTTCTCGATGACTGTTCACATTCAATTCCCCCAATTACTGAGGATTAGGTGTCAACAGGTAGCAGCAGAGCAGGTAAATACATCATCAATAAAGGCATTGCCAATAGGAAAAGTACTATACCAAACATTTGAAAACTTGTTTTACCTCCAGCATGAGGTAAAACACTTGTTTATCAATAAGCCTACTTTTGCCAAATACACGAGGCAAATGAAACATATAGAAAGATGTTGAAAATCCAATTACCTGATGCTAAAACATGGGATAAATTAACTGATTTACTATAGAAATATGCAGTAAAAAGGTTAATGTGCAGTAAAAGTAAAACAGTGTGGTAAAAGGAGGTTGACAGATCAGCAGAGTCAAAGTGTATCAGATGAAAGTGTATCAAATGGAAGCCCAAAATAAATGAAGCATCCAGCGTGAAAGATCAAACAACAAAGCAGAATAAAGAGCAAAAGGTCAAAGCCAACAGAGCCAAAATAAAAGGGACAAAATGAAACAGTTCAATAGCTGTCTCTATCTTCTTGTATGAAGATCTTTCTTTCTCCTAAATTAATTCTCAATACAGTTTGAGATATTTTTGTAAATCTTTTTGTATAAATACTTCATAATTCAAAGTATTAAGTGTGAATTCTATTAGACATTTCTATAGACTTTTTTATCAGAAGACGCAGTAGGTTATTGAATCATTTGCTAAGCCAGCAAGCTAGATTGATAAAAAAGATCAGATATTTCCAAGGATTCATGTGTTAAGCAAATCTCAGACAAGTATTTTCATGTGCTATTGTTATTTTTCTCAAAGTTATTCATAATCCTGAATGTGTTTCTCAATCTAGATGTTATAACTGGAACAATATTTCAGAACTTGTTTAATTACTTTGTCTTAACAGTTATGCATTTAAATGTTTTCTTCTGATATTTAAATTAAATAATTCTTAATTTCTCTTTGGTTTAGATTGATTTCTTGAATATCCAGGTTAAAGGATTCTTAATTGCCCTTTAATCTTGTTTATGCCTTCATTCCTCATTCATTATCCAGGTCTGAGAACCCTTAACTATTCCGTCACCCTGAGTGCAACCATTTCACCCCTTTGTCTCAAAGATCTGAAAAACAGTCTGCTATCTTGCCCTTGGAACATTCCCTTTAGTGAATTAATCCAATTTTGTTTCCTTATTGTTTGACTCCACAGACCAATGGTCTAAAGACATCATTTTATCCATCTGTCTAAGCAGATCCCACCACCCAATCTCAAATACAAATTAAAAACCCCTTGAACAATCATAACTAGCCTAAAAACATCTTAACTAAAACAAAGTTAAATTTTAAAGAGAGAGCCCTCTTTGAGCATCAAAAAGGCTAGGTCCTGATCTCCAAAAGCAGTTTGTGGTTACCTTTGGTTTTCCTTTCTTTTTACTTCAAAAGGATTATCAGAGTGATAACAGAGTGGACCCCAGTGCAACAAGTTGGTCTCTAGTGTCCTGAAGACGCTTAAGACAAAGGTTCACCCTTTCTCCTTTCTGCATCAAAGTCCACTGCAACTTCTGCTAAAAATACATCTTTAGTTGTTCGGAAGAGCCTTCATACAGATAAGACAAGGCTTCCCACATCTCCCGGGTTGTATCCTTGCCCTGCAAGTGTGAGACCACATGATCTTGAACTCCATCGAGAATGAGCCTCTTCGCCTTCCCCTGCTCGGCCTTGTACTTGTTCTTTTGATCATTGTCAGTAGGAACAGCTACAACACTATTGATGTAGGTCTCGAGATCATGTTCCTCCAGAACAACTAAGATTTTGGTCTTCCATATGACATAGTTGGAAGCTCCTTCCAACCTGTCCTGATCTCTGAGCCCATGTGATGCCATCGCACCCAACTGTCGAACTGACTCCTCTAGTCAATACTTAGCACTGCTCAACAACTGAGAAATTTGAACTTTCTAGCGGAAAGTTCTCTGAGGAGAAAATTTCCCTTCTACATGTCTTCGTTCTTTTCTTGCAGATTTCTGCCCTGGTAGAAACTACGCCCTTCAAGCACTGCACTGAGGCTCTACGTCACTCCCTCTGCCTCTACAAACTCACGAACTGGAAATCATACCTCTCTGTCGTCTCACTCAGAGAGAGATTTCCTCAGATCTGCTTCCCGAAAAGGACTGCGCAATCCCTTCAAGGGGATTCGAATTGTTGCTAAGTGCAACTTTCGGCCTCTCTGCTCAGCACTGGATTTGCTCTTCCTCTTTCAAAATCAATGCTCTGATACCATGTGAAAATTCCTAGACTCGAAAGAACCCCTACTGCAACAAATCTGAATCTACTTCACCTACTTGATTTTTAAATTATATTCATCAAGTTATTCTTTTGAATACTGAAGCAAATTACTTCTGCAGCCTACACTAATTAAATACTTGATCTCATGAAATAGAAAACAAAGCAAAGAACAAGATACATAGGACACACTTATTTTCGAACACAATAGTCCCCAGAGAAACCCAATGCGAGAAAATCGATGCAGCAATTCTGAGGGTTTATTATTATGCAGGAGAAATATCTAAATACAAATCTAGGATGTTCATCTAGCAATCCTTTACAAAGAAAAATACTCGCTAAAAATCTTAGTGAGTTTTACCTCACTTCACCCAACAAAATTACGGTTGATCCGACACAAGACTGGCTAACCCTGACTATTTCTGCGCTAGCTCTGTGTCTCCTTCTTTGCCCTCTGCGTCATCTCTCCCAGCTATTCCGGCAGTTCCGGATTCTGTGTGACATGCAGCTTTTCTACATCAACTCTCCCGGCTACTGCGTTGCCTCTACGTCAACTCTCCCGGTTGTTCCAGTAGTTTCGACAATTCCCGACAATTTCGACTGTTCTGACAGTTCTGGATTTTGGGCAACAGGCAACTTTTCTGTGTCAGCTCTCCCGGCTACTGCACTGCCTCTCTGCAAGCTCTCTCTGCCTCTTTGTTCTGTATTTTCCAAAAAGTCCTCCCAGATTCTCTTTGCCCCTCAACTGCAAGATCTCCCCAATCGATTTTCCTCCTTAGAACTTCTCACCTCAGAAAATCGATTTCCTCAATCTCTCTATGTGTTTTTCCAAATGAACCTCAAGCCTCCATTTTACACTTTTCTTGTTGAGTCTTCAACCGCCGAGATTAAGTTTCTACTCAACAGCTAAGAATAAAACATGACTTGATCCGCCTTCTAGATCATTCTCACCCATATTTTGATTAATACCCATTAATATTTTAATTTCCCTAAGTTTAGACTTACGAACTCCATTAAAAATATTAATTATTTTCATAAAATACAATCCGGGTGGAATTTCACCAAATAATTTATGGGTTCTTTAAAACTCATGTGCCTTAGCCTCTCCACCAATTTTCAAGGCTAGAGCACTTCTGATGCTACAAGAAACGACCACTCCCTATACTATGAGATCAGAGGATGCTTCCATTGCCACTGTGGAGATTCGAGGAGCTCCCTCTCTAACTTTTTCTGATATCCAAATCAAAGATGCTTAGCCCTCTTCATCAGGGAGATATTCAAACATAAATCTTTGGCCCTTCATATGTCGCATCGCACGAGGATGACCCAAACAATCACATCATACTTTTAGGTTGATCCGACTGATTGAAGCAATAAACAGGGATTTGGGTTCCACGTTACTTCAGATAATAGAGCAGTGAGACGTTGGGTCTCCCCTCAATCTCGATATCAGTTCAAAGGTTCCGAATGACACATCAATCTATGGATGTCTAGACTCTAAAGCACCAGAGGGATCAGTTCTAGGCGAATCCAAAGCAAGGTTCCGCCCCCACACCCGACTCCCACGCTCCTTCCTTCCCCCTAGGATCATACAACTAGATTCCAAAACAGCTCTAGAAGACTCAGATAGTGAGCCAGCACCTTTTTCGCCCTCTTCATCGTCGGTTATCAAACACAAACAAACATTCTTGACATCATGGACCTCATCTTCAACTCTCTCTCTCTCCATGGACTCTTCATTGGGTCGCCAATACAATTTTATGCATGTTCATTTTCATGAGGATGTCCTATTATTTGTATTTTTCATTATTTCATTTTGCATATGTATTTTTTGTATTAGATTTAGCTTTTCTAGGATTGGCATTTGCACTCCCACATTGTATTCTTATTGGATGTATCTTCTAGTCCAATTGTTAAAGTTGGGCAGCTAGGGAAGAATTCCCTAGCTTATTTGATCATGCAATAAAGTATTAAATGGAACAAAGAATTATTATGACAAAGGAAATTCAACTATATCCCCAAAAGTCAAGTCAGCTTCTTGGAGGGAAAAATAGAAATTTGAATTTGCGAAATTGATTTAATGTTAACCAACTTCATGGGTCGGCCTCCCCCTCAAAGGGGCACAACCCTTGATATCAACCACTATATAAAGGCATCCTCATACACCTACTGATAAAATAAAAATAAAAACGCAGTCTTCTTATGGTCTTTATTGTTCAGTGAAGGGATTATCTCTGAGGCAATTCGGGGTTATTACATACGAATTTGTAAAAGCATTCTTGGCACAGTTCAGAGGCATGATGAATGAGGCACAGTTCAGATTTCTTGTGAGATAGTTTGGATTATTTGTGAGTCAGTTCGGATATCTTTGGAGACATGGCACAGCTAGGAGGCATGGCTTGAATCTCTTAAAGACTCACTTCAGTTCAGATCTATCCAGGCTCAGGTCGGATATCTATGGCTAGTTCAGAGGTATGATTTGGAGCAATTTTAAGGCATCAGTTTGGAACAGTAGTATGGATCTTTGTTGGCCTATTAGAAAGGGCAATTCATATCTCTGTTGAACCCTCGTTCTCAGATCTCTATTGAAGAAGTTCGAACCTCTATTCTGATATCCATCCTACCCAAAAAGACCAAGGTATGTATCAGTGGTTATAATATGAAGAGTTTCCAAGTACTTTGAGGACTACTTCAGGCTATTGTTGTTGAAAAATGTTAGCTACAAAATTACTGTTGCAAAGTCACAATTACAACATAAGTATGACGAACCCCTTTGCCTTGTTCTAAGATGCATTCAATTTATATGTGAAGAGTCTATAGTCTGCCATCCACGGTTGTAATGATATGTGCCATACAAGTTACAAATGACAGTTGGAATACTACATTGTGGAAACTATGATGTATACAAGGATTTATGGTCCCGACCTATATTGCTACAAAAGACAGAAATCTATTATGCTACAGGAAACCAAGGTTGGACAAGTGATTGGATCACTTGTTACACTTGACTGAACAGAAAGTGACTGAACCAAGTATGACTAGACCAAGGATGCATCAGTGATAACAGTGACGTCTGGATGGAGTGTCAGTGATTGAGCTTGTTGGGCAAGCATGCTGACAGTAGCATGGATTGAGCTTGTCGGGCAAGCATATATTGTTGGCCCTAAGTGGCCTGGTGTATTATTTCTCATTTGATCTCTTTCTGCTGAACTCTTGATATTAATCAAATAATAAGAAGAATTGAATTTGGGTTTTTCCCCTTGTGGGGTTTTGCACTAGTATCCGACCTAAATACTGGTGCCCTTATTGTCTCAACTTTTCTTCTATTTGGTCCTTACTGTTCCACTGTTTTATTGTTATGTATGTTCTTGATAATGATGGAATGATATGGATAATGAAAAATTTAAATGTCTGCATACAATAATCTTCAGCTAAATGCCCTAAACTTAACATGTTATCAGAGTTGGGCTGAAGGAAAGTCTGTGAGAAAGACACCAGTCAAGGATTTGATGGAGATGCAGGAAGCCTAAAAGAATCCTAGGGTTTGAAGGAAACTCTAGGAATGCTTGATGATTAGGGTTTTTGAAAGGAAATCTCATGAAGTAGCCTTAATTGGAAATCTGCATTTGAAACCTTTTGAATATGATCAGTGATTGAGAAACCCTAGTTGGGCATGTCTTCAAATAAATCAGTAGTTGGACATGGGAATCAGAATAGCACAGCTGCATCCCTTGTTTCTCATCAGATAGCTTCATCATATGGTTAATGAACCTCGGTGTTGAAAAGATGCCTGGATTAAGAGGGAGCTGATATGCTTCTTCAAAGATAAGTATCTCTATGACTTTTGCTCTTTTGTTGGCTCCATACACTATATATAGACACCTATACTTACCATTTGGGAAGCAACAAAATGAAATTTTCTAAGGCAATTTGGAATATTGTCTGAGGTTCTGAAGTTGTTCCATACAAGTTTGATCTGGGGGCTATTAAAAGGTATAGTTCAATTTTCCAGATGTTAAATCCGAATTATGACAAATACTACAGTTACTTGATCCACCCGGAATGTGCTCAAACTACCAAAGAATATATTTCATACAGAATAGCATGAATATGATGCAAGCCATCTCCTATGGTTTGATAACATAGGATGACAAGTATGTACGTGAATATGTTGCCATAAATTAATGAATGATGCGAGTTTTATAGTATGTATGTCAATTACAATAACTCGCATGGAAAACAAGTATGGATGACACAATACTCTTACATGACATGATTTATCAATTTGCATATGGCACATAATATCATGGCAGACAGAATCTTTATATGATGGCTGACAAATATTTTTAGATGATACAAGACATCACTAATTCAGATGCCAGACCTAACCTTATGGATGATGGCAGACTTGTTATTAGTATGGCATAGCAAACAGTATAGGGCAGACTTGTTGTTCCTTTGGCATGGCAGACATGATACTCTTATGATGGCAGACCTTATTGATTTTTGTAGAGGTTTGTTGCAATATATTGGCCTGATGATATATTATATATTATATATATATATAATATATAGGTTGTTACAATAGAATATATCTAAGACCTACAGTAATAAAGATACTGTTGCATTGTATATGTAATTGATCTTTGGTTCAAGTAGTCTGAGGGCTACCTCATATAGTATCAAGTATTCTGTTGATAAATTAATCCGGAGTTTCTGTTACAAAGCGCAGAATTAAGCACATTATATGACTGGTTCAATTGTGATAGCCAGTTGCAATTCAAAGGTATGCATAGATGAATGACAGAGTCCACAGTCCAAGACGTTTATATTACAGTGGAACTTGAAGGTGACCAAGGATACTTGAGTAAATGTCCAAGAGTTTATATATTACCTTGTGTATGTCGAAGTCCTCATCTTGTATGTAGTTGCATGATGTTGCCAAAATACTTAGTTGCAGGAGTTGCATTGTTATATATTACAGTTGGAACTGTAATGCTACAGGATTGTGTCGAGACTTTATATGACTGAATCTGATTTTGATTGGAGTTTTAAAGTTACAGTATATAGTTGCAGTATGCAGATTGCATATACTCTTGTGCACCGAGCCCTTATATGGATCCTGGACCAGATCAAAAATATATATGATATAGTATGCTCTTGCATTGACTGGAATAGCAAGTAAATCAGGCAGTTGAATTGGTTCAAAGTCTCAATATGTGGCCATCCCTGATTAGCATGGCACTTGAATGAAAAGAAAAGAGCCTCGTCTTTGTAAAGACTTGAAGTCTCCCTGATTAATGAAGAGACTTCCTATTCAGAGGGAGAGGATCAGAATAGGATCCTTGCATGCAATGCTGGTTATTGATGCTTGAGGATGAAGCACCCTTTTGAAACTACCTCTGAACTTTTGAAGAAAAATGGGTAGGACTCGTGATTACAAATTGAAATAGTTGTTCTAGACCTGATTTGATGGAGTAAAGGAATGTTTATGGCATTTGGTTTTATGAGCAGTTTATCTCTGACAGGAATGGCTTGTATCATCAATTTCAGAGGGAGTTGTTTTGAACCCTCCCGGTATTCATAGCAAAGGACTTTCTTTGTCTATGGAAGTGAACTGCCAGAAGCATGGCATGTTGATGGGTATTAATGGACTATCCTCATATTTGGTGGATCCCATGATGACCAGGTGGATCCTTTGAATTGCAGTATGCACCTTAACCAGAGGAATCTGGTCATAGGAAATGCAATTGTGTCGAACATGCGCTGAGGCACCTTCATGAATTAGACAAGCTTAGGCTTGTGGTCTCCCTGAGTGAGAGGGAGTAAGGTTAGTTAATATGTTTTCTTTAACATGATTTTGATTTGGTATCCTGGATGTGCAGAAAACAGAGGATTGCTAAGTGCTGCTGAAATCACTGCTGCTAGAATGGCTAGCTATAAGACAGTGTGTTTGACGAATCTCTTCAGTGAGTTATGTGTCACCATCTATATGTTGCTGGGCGGAGCAATGAGGCTCCCATGGACGAACAAGTCTTCATTATTGTCACTAAGAACAGGTCTCGGTTCTCATAGAGCAACATTCCCTATATGAAGGGAACTTGGTTGGGTTGAACATGAAGCTCCGGGAGCTCCTAGGGGCTTGGGGTACTTCTTGGAGCTATATGAACACAAGGTGAGTGGTTCACATTCCCCTATGGAGTATGCTATATGAGACTAGTCAAGATTGGATCACTTGTTACAGTTGATTGAACAAAAGGTGATGAACCAAGGATGACTAGACTGAGGATGCATCAGTGACAACAGTGACATCTAGATGGAGTGTCAGTGATTAAGCTTTTTGGGCAAGCATAATAACAGCCGCATGGATTGACCTTGCTGGGCAAGCATACTACAGCAGCACGGATTGAGTTTGTTGGGCAAGCATATGTTGTTGGCCCTAAGTGGCCTGATGTATTACATCTCATTGGATCTCTTTCTACTGAACTCTTGATATTAATCGAATAATAAGAAGAATTGAGTTTGGGTTTTCCCTAAGTTGCAAGAAATGTTGCCTAGGGCTCCGTTTCCGGCCGGAAATGAAACAAAAATGAGGAAACTTGTACCGTACAGCATGGAAACTCGTTTTCGGCCATACTAGCCCATTTCACGTTGGGGAAACGTGGCCAGTACGGCCAGAAATGAGTTTCCATGCCGTATGGCGGAGTTTCCAATTAACATTTGACGTTTTCTTTTTATTTTTTCTTTTTTTCGCTTCTAATTTTTTATTTTGCGACTAAAATATCTTCTGGATGCTTCTAGATGCCTCTCTCAAGTTATACAAAAGATTGATTTTTTAAGTGGGGCAGCCTAGTGTTCAAGCCTATGGCCCTAGTGTTGATATGCAGTTCATGGTAATCTTAAATTCTTGAAGTAAAAGTGACATTCCACTTTATCTTTCATTTTATTTAATAAAGATAAAGTGGAATGTCACTTTTACTTAAATTTTTAACATTACCATGAAATGACTCAGAATGTTTGAGAGTGGTTTCACCCTCATTGGATTTCATATGGAGAAAGTAGAATTTTAGGTCTCACTCAAAATCCAGCTGACTTATCCGTTTTTCAAGATTTCAGGATTGGTGGGATTGGATTTTGTCACGTATTAGGGTATGGAACTTGTATTTAATCAAGAGAACCAAGCCCTCTATGTAGGGGAGACTCTCAATAATCAAGAGCACCTAGGGTACTAGGGTATGGAACTTGTATTTAATCAAGAGCACTAAGGTCGTTCGACTATGTAGGAGGAGACTCCTAATCAAGCAAGAGACAAGAAATTAGAAATTTCTCGTGGCTAATTTTGGATATTGCTATTTTCATTATGTGATCATTCATGAGTAAATGTGATGTAAATTTAGAAACTTATAGTTTATGCATTGACAATTGACAATTTAATCATAATGTAATCAATTAAAATGTATCATGTATGTTTTATGATTGCAATATTTCTTAAATGTCCTAATATATATAATATATATTATATATATATATTATATATATATATATATATATATATATTATATATATATATAATATATATATATATATATAATTGTCCTTTCCTCGTTTCCAAAATTGGGGGGGACCACGTTTCGTACCCGTTCCCATTTCGGAAAATCGTACTTGTTTCCCTGTATCGTGCAACTTAGGTTTTCCCCCTTGAGGAGTTTTGCCCTAGTCTTCACCCTAAGTATTGTTGTCCTTATTGTCTCCGCTTTTCTTCTATTTGGTCCTTACTGTTACACTGCATTATTGTTATGTATATTGCTGATAATGATGGAATGATATGGATAATGAAAAATTTAAATGTTTGCATACAATAATGTTCAGCTAAATGCCCTAAACTTGACACCCATTGACCTACATTTGTTGTCATTCATTGGGCATTATTAAAATCATCTTATCTTATCTTATCTTGAATGCAATGGCTAAGTAAAGTGTGAATTGTCTTGGTGAGGATATTTATTGCATGGAGAGGCTATCTCATGGATTAATGAAGTGATTTTTGCTTGAATGGTGTAAGTTTAATGCTATTTTTTTCCATTTTGCATGTAATTTCCGAAATTAAGGTTTATTTTGTGCGATGTTAAAAAGTGCAATATCTTTTATGAACTCTTGTTTCTTTATATTTATGCAAAATTTATCATTCAAGAATCCATCAAAGGAACTTGTTTTCATGCATCTTCTGACCTAACATACCCTATGAAAGAAGTCACTAGGATTTCCAAGAGAAGTGAATTCTCTTCCACCCATCTTCATCCAAGTTCCTCCTATCTTGACATCAACCTAACTAACTCCATTGCCCAATTGAATAAAGGCAGTAATCTTGTTGTGTCAATCATTTTACAAATCTCTTTTTTCCTTATTTCATGGTAGCTAGGGTTAGGCTTTGGTCAAAATCTGCATCTCATAGCATTTTAAGACCTTTATGTCATCGTCTATTAGGTAGGAATTGCATTTATTAATGTTTTAAAAGCAAAATATATCATTTTTAACAAGTTTTACCATCAAATGCATGGCTGACTTCTAGGTTTATGCTGTGTTTTGTGCATTTTCAGCCATTAAAAACCCTTTGTGACCTATCCCTTGCTTATCTTATCCTTTGCAGGCTATTTCTTGGCTGTATATGGTTTTGCATGCTGAAAACCTGCCCATCATTGAGGCCCAAACTTAAACAGCCTTTCCTTAGTATACTGGGGTTGGTTGAAAATGTACTAGCAACATATATAAATCTTATCTTGGCTTCCAAGGCTTTGTCAGTACCTTCCTCCATAACCATTAAGCTTTTATCACCCTTGAGCCTTCCTTTATTGAAGATCTTTCTACATCATATTGTTAGCAATATCCTTAGAGAATCAGCTATCTTAGTAACCCTAGGTCATCTATCCTCTAAGCCTTGCCAGCAAATCCTCCCTTGTGGAGATAACATCTGACCACAAAACAGCGAGAGAGAGGCCATTGAGCTGATAGTGGTGTCTTAATTCCTTGTTGCCATAAGACCTAGGTTTCCTAGTGAGGCTTTGCACTAGGCTGCTAGATTTTGTTCTATTGACTATTCTGTACAATTATTTGGTGGTTGTCCATACAAATAATTATATACAGTTGTACAGCTAGTGGTTTCTTAGGCCATTGTTGTAGAGATTTAGCTGTGATATTGATTCTCCCTACTGATCAATAGCTACTTTTGGAAAGCCATGTACCCAATCTGAAATAAAACCTTTCCCTATTCTTTTTTCTTATAATTTTTTAAATAAACCCCTTTATTATATTTTCATAAAACTAGACCTAGCTTTAAATTGGGCAAAAAGAACTTGGCCAGTCTTTTTAAATCAGAAATATGAATCTAGGAATTCTCTCTTTTTCAAAAAATAAACTTAACTTTAAAAAATTCCTGAAAACAAAATATACATAGTTTCTTTTGCCCAAAAGCTCTTTCAATTTCTTAGCGTGTATCAAAAAGCAATATCTTTTCCATCATTCATCTATGCAAACCATAGGCCTTCACCCCCTTCAACTTCCCCTCACTATGACTCTAATACCATATTAAACACACACACACAAAGAAACCAAGGACTAAATCAACGAGTGACTTTAACAATATGCATAGGTATATAGTGTAAATAACCATTATGAACTAAAAGACTACAGTTATGAGAATGCCTTAATGCAGAGCCTTTTGAAGGGAAAAGCAATGTTATGAATATAAAATAACATATATAAATATTGGGACATAGAATTAAGGTATGATGTGAATCATATGTAATTATTAAAAGTTAAAACTAGCAGAGATATGACTGTATATGAAGGGTCATCATAGGCATATGAATGCCATACACCTCATTCAAGTAATCATCAATTAGTCTTTTAATAAATATTTATATATTCCAACATGGAATATTTTTATTTTAAACTTCATTTATAAAAATTATGATTTGTTCATTTTTGACATAGTTCAAATTCCATCCAAGAACTGCAGTGAGAGTCTTGAAGTAGCTCCTATTATACAGAAGTTCTGTTACAAAGGTTTTGAAAAGTTGTCGCATAGTCTAAAAAATATACTCATTGTGTGAGAAAGACTATCACCTTCTCATTACATGTTTCAGATTTCATCCTCGGTTTGCTTTCCATGTCTTCCTATCTCTATGGGATAGTAATGATGGATCAAAAGATAACCAATAACCAAGGATAAGGTCTCATGATCAAATTGATAAGAGGAAAAATAATACACAAACACAGAGCAAGAGAAGTTTCTATAGGTCTTCAGGTATCATCCCAAAGCCAGATTATATGTTTGAGCTATAATAATGGGAGAAATAAAAATACAAACCTCAGTGATTAGTTCTGGACGGATAGATTGTTGAAGCACACATAACGAACCATTCTTTCCATGACCAGAACAACCTACCTATGGAAGACAAGCCAAATAAGTAACATAAGCGCCGCTAATTAGATTTTTTACCATCTCATGCAAAAGATATATGAAATACTCTTAACAAGATCAATGGTTATGTAAGGAAAAAGTTCAAAAAATAATAAATATGCCAATTGAAAAGAATGTCCATTTTCTATATCCATACAATTCATTGACAGAGACTTAAAAGCTAAATTAGTAACTCTAATAAATGCAAATAAGAGATCTTCAAAACTTGTAAATAGACAACACAATAACTTAAGACTTACATTCACAATAAGATAAGATAGTTTATTAATGTCCAACAAATCACCAAGTGAAAGGTCACTAGGACTAGAGAGTACAATCAGCAGTCAGTAGAACTGTCTTGTCCTATAATCACACCCGAATTCCTGTAGTTGAACTTGAGTGTCTTGTCCTCCAAATGAGGTTGAATTGCTGCCTTTATATAGTAGATTCGGAACCTCAATTTGGCCGACTTGTCCAGGTTGAGGCCGACTTGGTGGAGGAGGCCTAAATGACCTATTTGACATAAATAAATTTATTTCTTGATAGATGAAGCCCAAGAAGGGTCTTTTACATTATGACAAAGACAAGGACACTTGACATAAACCCTAGAAGCCTACAATGGAGGCTTTGACCTATAAACAATTGACCCAAGCATGAAACACATACTTTAATAAGTCAATTTCTTTTATAATAAAATTTATTTTTCTTCCTTTTGACAAATACATTACATCATGACTCAGATATAGTGATGAAGGCTGGCGCTAGTTACATTCTTCAACAGGATCACTCTCCTCTGAAGGCTCCTGCTTATCCATAGCAACTAGAGGTAGCTCAATAAGACCATCTGGTTGTATCTCCTCGTCCACACATGCAACATCATCTGTGTATTGGTTCGATCTCCTTAAAGGACCCTCCTTGTACCCTGGATCTTTCCGAGATATGAGACAAAGTGTGCTATGAGTGTAGACTAAGTTCTCAACCTTCTTGATCTGCAAATTGTCATGGATATTCATTTGAACAACTCACCACAACAAATCTGATAATATTATATTAAAATATGAAATTATACACTATTACAATTTTATTAAATTTCCAGATCTGTAGATTTTACTGTAACTAGTGCATGAATGTGAATGGAAATTATACAGAAAATAGATAACAACAAAATAAAAGTTCACACATAAGACACGAGATATGCTATGGGAAACCCTTTCAAGAGAAAACCTAGTTGGAAGGTGAGGTCACATCGCTCTCTTTCTCTACCTGGAAATATGGTTTCAGCTACAACGAAGTATGGCTTGTGGACTGCTACAGTGCACAAATCCTCTCTGTGTGCTATCCGTCTTGGCTACTTTTGCTCAACTATGGAACAAATGCACTCGAAAGAATGGAATGCCTCTAGTGGCGCAGTTATAACAAAGCCCGATAGCCTACTAGTGGTTAAGTTTGACCACCTCAACCTTTAACTAGAGTTGCAATATACTCTTCCAGAGTCTTTTACATCACAATCACGTGGCTAGCCCTTTTTCCATGAATAATGGGTGTTGATGTGGCATCCTCTTGAACCATTGGTGGTGATAACCTTCTGAGGTTCTTTTTCCTCTGAAGCTATTGCTTCTAAGGCATTTCGGCCCTTCACAAGGTCTACGGCCTAGCCTTGGTACTGTACGTTTATGTCTTGAGGCTCTTCAGCCTCCCTTCAATCTGACTAATGTATTCTCAAACTCGAACTAGGACTTTGGCCCTTTCTCTTAGACACAACAGACTTTCTTTTTTTTTGTCGTTCAAAATGGCTTTCATTAGATTTTCAAAATATCATAGCGTAAAAAATGCTCTCAAAAGCCCCCGCACCCTCATTCTGACCAGACCTTTTTGAGATTGGGGATTGGAGAATACCAGGATAGACAATGTGCATACATTATTTCTGGAGGGCCCTATGGCCTTAGCATACTATGTGAGCCACAAAAAGATACTTGAACTGGTAGCAGCATATCAAGGAGGGGGATAAGGGGGCATTACAGGGGGAGTTGCAAAGTAGCCAACATGATCATGTATGTGGAAATATGTTCCACCTGTGCCTTCAAGTTGCGGAAGTTGTCGTTAAGGATGATGACTGCGTCAGAGATTGTCCAATTGTTCCAGAATGGCATTCTGATTGTATTAAATGTCAGTAATATAGGCAACAATTTCATTGCGGTCTTCATACCTGTGGTACCATAGAATATCTATGTCAATTTGTATGTGTCGCAACTACTCAGTAATAGATTCCATAGAGGCACAAGCGACTAGGCGACCTAGCGAAATGGCTAGAGAGATGGCCTCGACATCCTCTGTTTCCTGGCTGGAAGAGGTGGCTAAGAACGAGTGATGGCCTGGCTCGGGAGTCGAGAAGCCCAGCCTGGGCTTGCTACTCCCACCCGCAACAAAGGCAGCCTCGCTGTCGTGGCATCTTGTCGGTCACTGTGGTTGACGACTCGCAACAGGGGGAGCTCGCAGAGCACGCTTGAGAGAACCTACACAAGAGACGAAACAATCCAGAGCCACAGACCCACTTACCAGAACAAAGATGAACCGCCAACTCGACACACCTAACAAAAAGGCGAGATGGCCTCACGTTTACCCAGGCCGGATGACAGAGCAGAACAATTCTCAAAAACCACCCCAAATCTTCACACAAACAAATCCCATAGCCCGGAGTGTTGACCGAGAAGTTGTATAAACCTTCAGGCCTAAGGAGAGACCCAAACCCAGAGCACAAATTACCAAATAGCAAATGAAAGCCCACGCACCTATGAAGACCAACAAGGGTCCTAGCAAGCGAGAGTGAAGCCAGTAACTGGCACAGGAGCGAAAGAGACATGTAGCCAACAGAGGCAATGGAGCAAAATCGAGCCACAAATCTCTGTGTACCGGGGTCCCAAGAGCAAACCAGGTGACTTATCCCAATCCACGCCAAGCAACTGTAAATGTCGTTTTCCAACCTCGCCCAAGGTCGGAGCCCCAGTGAGGTGCCATAGACACAAACCCAACCGCTTCCCTTCTCTTTAACACCCAAATTCATTTCCCAAACAGTTGAACTGAAACAATTTGCGTGCCAAGCATCACATTTATCCGTAGAGCTCTTGAGGAGGATCATCACACAGACAAAGTAAATGCCAAATCGGTTGAGCGACAGGGAGTTAATATTCGCATGGAGGGGGAGCAAGCCCGGATGGCCTTTCACACGCCACATGTATGTCTGCATGTGCACCCCCATCGAAGGAAGACACAATAGACTTTCAACCTAAATAATAGATAAAAATTTTCTCCTTTTATTTATCAGATGATGTATTCATCATTGACTTGATTTCTAGGGTACAATAGAATGAAGATTTTCTAGGGCACAAATAAGAAGGCAAACCTTGGCCTTCTTTTAGAGTATTCCTCGTGCTTCCTAGACTAGGACTTTTAGGGTTAGTGACAGAACAAACCTTGGAGTATTACGACTTCTTTTTCAAGGATTTTCTTTCACCATACCTCTGATACCATGTTGATTTTTCAAGGATCTTCTAAAATTATAATTACTTCTTATGATTTCATATATTAGTCTTTCTTACATTAACATTCATCATAAAGCAATTACACAGAAAAGCTAATAAGATCATAAAGAGACAGCCAAACAAGAGACACATATATTTTACCTTCGGAAAACACACTAGGGAAAAACCCAACAACCTTTTCCTTAAAGAAATTATGTAAATTCAACAATAGATACAATCTGATCCTTTTAGTCAAAATAAATTCAAATTGACCAATAGCAAAACCCAGGTCAAACCTTGTCAAACTTATGTCCAAAGATACTTGTGCTCAGAATTTAGGTCTTGCTCTAGAATTCAACGTTTTGCTCAAAATTCAACCTCCTACCTAGAATTTGACCTTTTGCCCAGAGTTGGATCTCCTTTTTCCCCACACATACAAAGTCAACCCTGAGATAAAAATAGAGAGAAAATGATTTGGCCATGTTGACCATTGAAGATTACTTGAAGACTCCATGCCCAAGGATATGTCAAAGGCTTCATGTACCATTAGAGTTCATATATCATCAGAGTTTTTTAACTCTATCTTCTTCTTCTCATTCTTCTTCTATGTTGTACTCAGATTCTGGAAGCCCTGCGGGGATGTTGTAAAGTGATGTTGGAGTGATGACTTGAGTCATGTAACAAGCATAGGTAGCTTGGGTCATTGTCATCAAGTGAGTTTACTTTGGGAGGCTTTTTTTTACTTGGTTAATTATTGGTATTTTTTAGCACTTAATAATTAATTGAGTTTTTGCCTCTAAGCAATAACCCCAAAGCCAAAGTGCGGCTTGATGGCAAGGCCTTGGGTGACTCCTAGTGTCTAGAGTCATTGTATATTACCATACTAGATCACTCGTAAAATTTCACGGAATTTGAATAGGTCTAAGGATCAATTTCTTAATTTTTAAAAATTTCGCTTTAGACAAAAATTTTAATAAATTCTGATTGTAAAATGTAATAAATGATGTTTGGAGAAGTTGTGTGGGGTATGTATGCTCAAAATTACACTTCTCCCCCTCAACTTTATAATAAGACACACTTTGAGGGGTAAAAAATAAATTCTAGACCCTCAAAACCCACTTTTCCCATGTTTAGTGGAAAATGTGGCAATAAATTAGCCCAACAATTAAATAAATGGAGAAAAATAAATATCCACACATGTCAAAATGATGTGGAAATGAGGTGGAAATTCATCTAAAAGTCAAATTCAAGTTAGAAAGTGATGCTGACTCCACCTAAGCGACAAATCAAGGAAATCGAATTCACTTGGAGGGTACCACGAGTTCCACAAGGTAAATCGCATTTTTCAAGGGGATAGCTCGAGTTTGAAGGAGATGACTTACCAATTGGTGGGCTTTGACTTGGGGTTCTAAGAGAGATGAGTGGAGAGTGGTCTCCTACCATTCCACTCTCACATACACTTGCCCCCTCACCTCAACGAGAACACTCCTCTTCAAGGATTGGGTGGGCCTCTCTTGAGGCATTCGACTTGCCACTTGGGATATTCGAGTTGCATGGTTTGGCATTGGGATTATCACCCACTTGCCTTGGGATTCTCGCCATTGAGCCTTGGGATTGGCTCTCGCACTCTTATTTATATTAGCTTTGGGCTCTCACGTTGTAATCTTGGAAAATGAGCTCTTGTGCTTGTGAAAGCTCTGCAATTTGTACAATTGCAATATCAATAAAATGCTTTGGGGTTACAATTGAGGTGTTGTTATCATCGTGTATGGTAATATCTTGATCATTTGCTTTCATTTGTCTACTCATTTCATTATGCTATTATTTCCATTATGTTTTTCAAGTTATGTTGATGTATAGCTATCTTACATTGGCATGAGGTTTATTTACGTACTCTAGATAGAAAACGTTTTAGTTGATGTCCAATATATCTCTAAAATTTCTTCATCATTGTATGTGATTAAATCTATATGGGTCTAATTTGTTTATGAGAAGTTGTGTAGAAGATTTTGTTTTGGATCAAGCTTCAAGCATGGGGATGTTCTTGGAGGAAGCAACCCATTCATGAAAATAATCAAAGGAACACCCACACATGAAAATAATCAAAGGAGAACCCACATTTGTTAATTCTCAAGGCCTCATCTTTTGAATTGTCTTATAGAGACTTTTGGCTTTGGGCTCATATTTCAAAAATAATTCATTTAAAATTTATCTCTCAAAATATTGTGCTTCATTGTTACAATTTTGTTACTTTAGAGCCAAATTATGGCTAAGCAAAGAGGAGAGTTTACTCATACTCTTCAACCCAGTCTTTGTAGATTATATTGTATATATAAATTTGCAATTTTCTTGACTAATTTCATAGCTAATACTTGGTTTATCTTGCAACCCTCACTAACTTGTTCTTGTGGCAGCTTGCGGGATTTATTGTCTTGAACATTTAACAAGTTGTTTGCGGGACCTTGGGAATACATTTTGTGATCAACATTTCAAGGAGGTTGTGGGCTTTGAGGCTCCATTTCCACAAGGTTGAGTTCCAATTGAGGGCAGCATTATTCTCTCACTAGGTCGTAGGCCTAAGGAGACCTAGTTTCAGATTTCAAGGTCATTCTTTGGCCTCATTTGTATCAAGTAGTTCATCAAGGAAGATATATTGTCTAAGGCTTTCATTGTAAAGATTTTCCTTGAGTTTGGTTGAGGCCTTTAAGGGATCTCATCTCTTGTAACTAAATTAATAAAAAATTGATTTCTTTTTAGGGAGCTTGGGAATTCTTCCCATGGTATCTCTTCTCTCCATTTAGAGGGAGAATCTTTGCTTGTGACTAGTCTCTTAGATAGTTGCTCTAATTTTCTTCACTAATCTCACTTGCTAAATTCATTTCATGATTAGTGATCTAACATAGTTTTCATAGTTTTTCTTGCTTTAGTACATGTTTGAGATTGGTTTATATTTTGCCATGCCCATTTTTTAAAAATACTTGTGCAATCCATTTACAACACATGCAATTTTTTTATTTATTTTTGAGCAAGTATCACATGTTTATTTTGGCAAACTTGAACTATCTCACTCATCTTTTACTTGGCTCTACAAGCTCTTGAATTCATTGTTTCAACACTTTTAGCCATCTATGTTCATGTGGCATTTTGGTTATTGATGATTATCTATTGAATTATTTCATGTGCCATTTCCTTTGGAGCAAATTTATTTTATTGCAAGCTAGGTTGCACGAAACGAGGAAACGGGTACGAGTTTCTGAAACGGGAAGCGATATGAAATGCGACCTCCCCAAATTTTGGAAACGGGGAAATGCGTATATATATATATATGTGTGTGTGTGTGTGTGTGTGTGTGTGTGTGTGTGTGTGTGTGTGCAATCATAAAGCATAAATGATACATTATAATTTGTTACACTTAAACATTAAGATTTAATTTACATCACATTTACTCATGAATGATCACATAATGAAAAGAAAAATATCGGAATATCCAAAAGCAACCTTTATTATATATCCAAATCTCAAAATCAGCCTTTATTTATATTAATATATGAGGTTGCATGTACAATAAAGACTATAAGGCTGCAAGAGAGAGATCCAAATCAGGATTTTCTGCATCCACATCCCATTCTTTAGAAGGACCATTGTTGTATTGGGAGTCTCCTCCTACATAGTCGAACGACCTTAGTGCTCTTGATTAAATACAAATTTCATACCCTAGTACCCTACATGATCTTGATTATTGGGAGTTCCCCCTGCATAGAGGGCTTGGTTCTCTTGATTAAATACAAATTCCATACCCTAGTACATGATAAAATCCAATGGAAACATTGCAATCCCCCCAATCCTGAAATCCAAAAATAGATAAGTCTGCCAGATTTTGAGTGAGATCTAAAATTCTACTTTCTCCATATGAAATCCAATGAGGGCGAAACCACTCTCAAACATCCTGAGTCATTTCATGGTAATGTTAAAAATTTAAGTAAAAGGATGAAAATGAAAAATAAAGGAGAATATTACCATGAACTGCATATGCCTCAAACTTCCTGATGAACTGCATATCAACACTAGGGCAAAAATTCATTTTTATAACTTTAGACACACATCTAGAAGCAACTAGAAGTCACTAACATACCCTAAAAATAAATTTAAAAAAAACACAAGTTAATGAGGAAACATGGGTCATACGGCCGTGAAACGTGTTTCCGGCCATACTGGCCATGTTTCCGTTTCAGGAAACATGGCAGTACGACCGCAAACGTGTTTCACGGCCGTACCAAAGGCGTTTTCGCATTTCGTACCAGTTTCCGTACGGAAACGAACCTCTGTACCATGTTTCCTGCAACATAGATTGCAAGCAACTTATTTGGAACTTGTGGAGTTGCATTAAACTAACCGCTGCACTTTCATCTAAAATACATTGATGCCATTTACTTGAACACCATTTCTCATTTTTAAGCATTGATATCAATACTTTCTTTGAAAGCTCTAATATTTGCTCAAACATCTCATTTAGGCATTTGTAACATTACTTTGCATTTTTTTAAACTTACCTCCAAGCTTAAGCTTGGTTGAAAGATTTTAGAGCCCCTCTTTCTCACCCAACTTGCGAAACATAGACCCCCTTTTGTAGTTAACATGGTGACCTTGCGGTCGTCAAAGCCACAATCTCTGCAACGCCGGAGGCACATGGTGGTTAGATGTCTAGGGGAGGTATCATTAATACAACCTTAGCTATCTTTTCCTAGGCTTCTCTCCACAACTCACACTAGAGACTATTTTCAAAACAATTGAGATAAAGGATTCACCTAGGTAAGCATTTAATTAAAACTAACCAAGATAATTGCATTACACATTAGATAGGTTGAATATCATTCTATTTTAACACTTTAAATTCACTTGCAAATTTATTGGTTTCGTGTACTTCTCATGATGGATGGCCTCATTATTTCTTGATGTTATTATCTCTTGCTATTGAGTACTTCCTTTAGCAAGTCCAATCACTAATTACATTTTGCAAGTAATGTATTTTTAGATCTATTGAATTTCATTTGCAAGTAGCATTTTCACTATTTTACAAGTAGTATGGATCTCTATATTTGCAATCTTTATTCTACTTGCTAAGTTGTTATCTCATGTACTTGTTGTTTAGCTCGTGATTATTGGATGGCATTTTCTCATTATTTGAGCATTTCTTTACAAGTACAATATTCCATTTATATCTTGCAAGTGATATTTCATTATTGATCTAACATTGTTCGTTTTGCAAGATTGTTTGTCATCATATTCTGAAATTTTCATTTGAACAACTACTTGTTATTTACTTTGAGCAATTATTTGTTTAAGGCTTAAGCATTGGTCTATATTGATGTATTTGAATGAATCAGTGAATGTTGCTCATTTATACTTATTTAATTGTTCATATCGCAGGATTAAGTCATTTTTTGATAAGTTATCCAGTCATCTTAGTCTCCTAGAAACTCACATTTCATTCATTGACCTTCTTTAGGACCACCCCCCTTAGATTTAACTATGGGAAAGCTTTAACGGAGAGAGTTGGGAATAGGTGGCAGCCCCTTCTCTTAGTTTGCCACCAAGTCACACCTTCTGGGGTTGAGGATTTTTCCCACACTAACCCAAGTGTGCAAGCGAGGCAGCAACAGGTCAATCCTAAACTGATCTAGTCAAACTTCAACGTCCTTTTGTCTCCTTCTTCGTATGAATCAACAGAAGATCTTGTGTAGATGATCCAAATCAATGAGACGAGCTCTCTATATATAGTGATCAAGTCGAACGAATAGGTGTGTCTATAGGGGCAGGCCAACCTGTACTTTTGGGAGGGTCGACTTTACTTTCTTGGAGCCAAAAATTTAATTTTTACAAATTCAAAATTTTCTCTTTTGAAGCCAACATCAAGAACATGTTTGGAATTTATTATTACATATATTTGAAGAGTTAAAACATTGATTATGAAGACCAACCATAGCTACAAAATTCAGCATCAACCTCCCTACACTCGCAGCACACTCCCTTAGGCTTCCCCTTTGCCTTAGGCTTCCCTGGCCCTAGATATTCTAATAAGTGGATGGCTAGGATTAAATCCTAAGCCTCACTTGGGTGTTATAAATAAATAAAAATGAATTAAACAGTCATGACCTTGGGTCATGACTATTCATGAAAAGATGCCCTAGGCCATGAAAAGATGCCCTAGGCTATATTTAAGCCAATCCCATGAAATGTAAAAATCATCCACTAATTATTATATATTCTATATAAATACATATATATTTATTGTGTATTCAGTTTCCATGTATATTCTAGTATCAGAGCCAGACATACAACTAGTGTTCGGAGCCCTTGACATACAGGTTTGTTCCGTTGCCGCCACCGTTGTCCCTTTTTTCAGTTGTCTCCCTCCGTCGTTGTCGTCATACAAACCTACCACAGTTGCCCACGATTGTTGTTGTCATACAAACTTGCTACTACAGCCATTGTCTATAATAGATCTGACTGCAAATATTGATCATACGAATATGCCAGAAGAATAACACAAAAGATGATAGAACTAAAATATTTTATTAATGGAAACACCCTTGAGTTAGGGTAACACCATAAAATCACTCCTTAAGTAAGGAGAACGCTCCACAAGCTAACGCCTGTCAATACAAAACAATACTCGACATGTCTCAATGGAGAGTCTCTAGCCTCTATATAGGCTTCGTACATACAATACCATGGGTAATTACCATGGATCTATCAATACCATACATCCGTTACAATGGACTTATCACATTATTCCCTAACTACTTGTGGTCCCTTGCATAATGTGGGTTAACCACTTTCCACAAGCTAATGTCTGTCAATACAAAACAATACTCAGCATGTCTCAATGGAGAGTCTCTAGCCTCTATATAGCCTTCTTACATACAATACCATGGGTAATTACCATGGGTCTCTCAATACCATACATCCATTACAATGGGCTTATCACATTATTCCCTAACTACTTGTGATCCCTTGCATAATGTGGGTTAACCACTTTATTTATTAACTATGGCCTATTTATTTATCATCCTTACATTATTACATTGTATTATTCCCTTGGATAACTCTCTTTATACTTCATATTATCCCCCCTAGGCATACTATGTCCCACCCCCCTTAAGCATGTTTCATCCCTGAACCATGAGAAAAACACAAATAATTAGATCTACTCAAAAGAGTAGTCCATTGGTACCATGCACGTGCATCTAGCCATCCAAGAGAAAGGTGAACACTCGATCCAGCCAGTGCCTCGCTCACTTGAGAAGCGGGTTCTTGTAGTTCCTCTATGTTGATGTGTTGTGGGTGGATCGTCTGCTTGTCTTCTAGTGGTTGTCATTCTTGTTGCTAATCCATTTCCACCCTGTTGGTCATTGTCTTGTTGGGTGTTGTGGGCGGTGATATGTTGAAGTGTTAATTGATGGTCTATATTTCTTCAATTCTCCACCTGATTGACCATGAGTGGTATCTAGTTCATTTTTTGGTACCTACATTTGTTTCGTGTCCATTCTTACTTTCGCTACGGACTCCTCTTCTGATGTGTCAATACCAATAGAGTTCTCTGCTTGGGCCTCCTTGGGCTCTACTTGTTTACTGATGGAAATATCCTGTGATGTAATTTTCTTCTTTTTACCAGAGCTTCAAGAATTTCTTCTGCAAATTAACACTGATACTACCAACGGATTCCATTCAAGGGAAGTCATTAAATATTAAATGTCTACAAACCTCCTAGGATGCATATATATCGAGAAGCATTCTGAAAGGACCCAAGCATATGAATGAGAGGTTAGATTGTGCTCCCTAACAATCCATTAACAGGGGCAATAGAGCTCCTTATCCTATAATTGTATTTATTCACTGCCTATCATTCTACATTACATTGTTGTAAGTTGTAACATTACTGTTCTCCTAATGGAAATAATGTGCCTCTACATAATTTTTTTGCATATAATTTTTATCAAAAGCAGCAGGGTCCAATCACCTTAAATAACAGGAGAATTTGACATAAAATTTTCAATCAAAGAATAATTACATCATCACTAAAGACAAAATACATGTCCGATATTCAAATTGGTAATATACATTTAAAAATTTCAACATCTCTATTCCATGAAAAGTTATGCAAGAACTCCATATAACATAAAAGTAACAGGCTAATTGAATAACCTCCAATCTTGGATAGTGATTTTAAAGAGATACAACCTTTTTTACAATATAAGCAATCTCTTCCAATTTCAAGCATTATCCATAACTACTAACTTCGAAGTAATCAATAGCTTTGGACAGGACTGACCAGTTCATAGTTGCTTTGTTTTGCAACACCTGTTGCGTTAAGGTCTGCATTCAATCGCAATCCAGATGTGAAGTCTTTCAATGGACCAACATTAACCAATGAATCTCTTACGGCAAACGAAAACGCCTTCTGCTGCAAAACCTCATAGTGCGAGTCATATTGGTAAAGATTTATAAAGGCAATTAACACTTGGTACAAATGAAAAAAAAAATAGATAAGTTGAGTGTCAAGCTCATATTGAACAACTATCATAAAAAATCAAGCTACCACAAGCTTCAAAATATCTTTAACCATATTTCCAGTAAAAAATTAAAATACACCAAGTTTTCTTAGCGAAAAAGGCAATCTCTGAGATTCTCTAAATTGGAGACATGCTTGGAGATTTTTTTTACCCTTTCAACTAGGCTTAGCCTAGACCAGGGCCAGCCCCAATCTTGAATGGAAGAACGATCTGCCCACCTGTGGGATGCTGTCACTGTGTGAGGCTCAGTCGACCCTGGATGCCCTGTGGGACAGTTTTTATCCCCCACTAGTGGATACCACCCTCAACCCTTCCCATGAGATTTGAACCAGTAACCTGATGAGGTCTAAACCACACACAAGCCAACTGGTCTACGCTTTACGGGTTTCACTAGGAGAATTATATCATATGAGTTAGACCATCAAAATGAGTGGTCTGCCAATGCCAAAATATGTACAGATATATAACTGGAAAGAAACATAACAGTGACAGTATAGAACTGCTCTTGTTGTGTATCTAAACTTAATATTTTGAGGCTTTCCATAGTTTTAAATTTTCAGCAATTCACCTATTACTTCAAGGAGTCTTGCTGCATGGGCCTCCCATTCATGTGTATATTTGATTATGGTCCCTGCTACGTATAAGCAAAGTGAACTTCATATAAATGTCACCTTCTTCTTCTTCATGAACCCTTTTTAATTATTCATTAGTAAATGTCTTCTCACACATCAATAACCTGTTACATTTCCTGGACCACCAGAAGAACCAGATGTACGCCTCTCCTATATAATTTGAAGTTGTCATTACTTTTTCCTTTTGACAAAGAGGTGGATTTGATTCAAAAACTTCTTCCATTTTATTAACCCATATGATGGCACCTCCATTGTCTATTCTATCATATTTTGGTAACTCTTTTATTTTATTTTAATGCAGTTCTTAACTTGATTTCTTGAATTACTTATGGTCGGTGGGTATGCTGTTTCTAGTGTGTCATGAATTTTAAATGGCCCAGCAAATTACTTTCAATTTTTTGAATATTTTATAAAAGATGATGCCCAAATCTATGCTAACACCAATGTTGTAAACATTAAGTTTATATTGAAAAAAAATTCAATAGAAAATTATATATATTAGAGATGAATGATGATTTTCAAGAATGAAGTTTTATGGCATTTACAAGCCTCACAATGACCATTTACATCTAATTGTGTCTGTACATGAGGTGCCTTTTAATAATAGTTATATATAATATCTAAGTTCTTATGTCCTATGTTCCTAGGACCTATAACATAATGTTTATTATATTAGTATGTTATTTTATATAGATAACATAGTAGAAGCCTTTTGAATGGCCAAAAAAAGAGAAATATGACGAACTATGCGTTCACCACAGAGACTGAAAGAACATTTAGCCAATCCAACAAAGGTTTCCAGACAAAAGTTAACCGGAAAAATTCTCTCTACAACAATATTTTATCAATCACAAACGATTCAGTTTTTAAAAATGCTCAAGAAGCAATTCAAAGGATTAAAACAAACCTTTACAAATAATAACACAATATAAAGGCAAAAACAGTATGTATGCATGTGTGTGTGTATATATATAAGAGAGAGAGAGATTGGCATGCACACACAAACTGAATCATGGAAAATATTCAAAAGCTTATGTATTATCAAATAGGAAACATATGTAAAATAGAGGATTCCACCTGAGATGAATCGGAGTTATTAGGAGTCGAGTTGTAAAGTGAAAGCTCCTCTCCACTCACAACATCTTGGGAAATGTCTGAAGATGCCCTGCGTAACCTCTTTGCTGCAGGAGTTTCTGCCTCAACTTCTGCAGCCTGCCAGTTCGTACAATCTTTAAAATCACTGAAAGCATTCTAGATTATAATTTTCCTTTCAAGAAATGAAAATAGAAAGGGAAGAAAGGTGAAAATAAATTAGATGTCAAAACGAAACCAAATACAATTAGTATAGAAAACAACAAGAAATTGAAAATGATTATAATTTATGTTTCAAATGAAATTTCCCTGACAAGTTACACATATTTTCCTTTCTAGTAGAAGCAATATGCAGTTGCTAATTGTCCACAGAGGCAAACATTAAAGAAAACTTCGAAAAAAACTTACAAAAGAAATGTAATTTTATAAGATAGCTCCTAAACAAATATGGTGAAGCCTAAAGCTAACCTAGATTGCCTTTCACATTGCTTTCATTTTCAGGACATACCACGTAACTAATAAGCACATGATGACATTGTAGTAACATGCTCACATTGGCATTTAGTGGCAGTCAATAGTAGTTCCGCATAATTAATATGTATGTTGATAGTCCTTATCCGTTAACTATTATTCAGTCACATAAAGACACTATCCATAAGAAAAAAATATCTAGTCCTAATATATATATATATATATATATATATATATCTAGTATATGGGCACTCTCTGGCTTATAATATTGCATTCAATCTGATATATCAACACTTTCTCAATCTACTCTCATTCCTAGTCGACAGTTGTGATACCAGTGTGCAATTTCTCAACAACCGCATAGTAGGTCTACAAGTTGGACATGGTCAGCAAAGCAAGAGCTCGTCAAAATGTAAAGATTTCTTCAAATTTGGCACAGGACCAAACTGGATATCACCATAACAGTTAATGTTGAATCTGTTTAATAGTTCACTTGTACGCTCCAAATCAAGAATTATGCAAGTTTCTCTTTGAACCATCAACACATCTTCTTTTAGTTTTATTATGCATGTACAATGCTGGCATATCCACCGGTGATTACACTTAGCATGTTTTCTTGATGTGAACTTCACAAATGGTTTAATCAATGATTGCTTCATAGATTTCTCTCCTATCTTCCACCTATATCCTCATAAAAAGGCCTTATGTTTTGAGTTAAAAGGCACTGACTCAAAGATTAGCATGAACAAATCCAAATCCTATAATATTGTCACAAGGGTCGCTTCACCTAGTCATGTTGCGGATTCTGCAATGCATTCAGTAAAGACATTGACAAAAACAATCTTTGTACAACTAAAGACTAGAGAGGATATCGAACATCACTCTTGGCACAGATAACTTAAATATGACTCCATTAAGACAATAGGAAGGTTATGCAAATCTTAAATAAACCAAAAGCATAGACACAAAAAATAGAAGCTAGCAAACAGTGAAATGCACAAATAGTGTTAAAATAGGCCTCAATGATGCACAAAAATCACATACCTCATCTTTTACTGATCTTGAAATTGAAGAAGATGATACCAACCCACAACTGAACTGAACCAATAGGCTGTCACCCAAGCGACTACCAAGAAAAAAAAATGCATCTCCAACTGTGCATATGCACTTAAAAGAAAAACAAACATGAAAAATTACATAAGAGAATCTGCAAAATAAAATCTAGCCGATACAGATGAATTCTACTTAAAAAATCAGATGAAAGATACAGAAACATCCAAGGCACAGTTTTGGATATAGACACTAACTGATGCTAAGCTAGAGGCCTTGGATTTTGAGAGTTCCAATCTCTGGACAGTCCTGTAAAGCAGTTGATTGTAAGCGCTTCTAGAATGACAGTACAGAAAAAGATCATATGTTCTAAAGATTTATCAGCTAACAAGCAATCTAATTACTGATAAAAACATATCAGATTTAAGATAAATTAGTGCGAATATAAAGAACCCTTCAATAAGCAAATTACCTCCCGTCATAAACCAAAGAAAGCAACAAAAGATTTCCTGTTTTTGTTGAGAACAGTGCCACATCACTTGATATCCAGGTCGCATGAGCAGAATCAAGCTCCACATCAATATTTGACCTTGGCATCTCTGAGCTGGAAAAACAGAGACAACTGTTAAATTGTAATGCTTCAACTATTACTCTTTCTAACAGAACTTATTCTTCTCTTAGCATCCATGTGAAACAAACACTTTTGCTGAATTGTGTTGATGTTTGCAGCTCAGGCAGGTATTTCTGCACAGGCCTAAGTGTCTAGGCATGAAGGGGTCGCCCATAGATCTCCTCAGGAGTCACCTATAATTCCCTTGCTTCTCTTTCAAAGAATAGCCTAGAATGTTACAGATGCAACAATCTAGGCCATGAAGCACAAAATTGTTCATTGAAGCCAAGGGAAAGAGTGTAGAAAGAAGACTGAAGAATATGTTCCCAAGACATGTGGTCTAGTTATGTATGCCCAAACAAGGAAAGACAATGGTCTGTAGATAGTGGATGTTCTAGACACATGACAGGTAACAAAAAAAAGTTCATCTCATTAGTCAAAGAAAAGGATAGGAATGTTATCTTTGGAGATAATGGATCTGCTAAAATTGTCGGAGTAGGCAGGGTGTGTAAGAATCTAGGGTAATTTTGCCCTAGGTTTTTTTCCTTCAATTAACTAGGATTTTCCGAAAAAGAAATAACTACTCCAGCATAAGTATAATCTTTAATAAAACAATATTGCTTGCAACAACAAGGTAATTCATATAACACATGACTACAATTCAATCATTCAATTATTCAATAGTAATGATATAACCTGAATCCACAGTTCAAAAAAAATCAATCTGTCCAGTGTAGTTCGAAATATTTCTAGGCTAATTCAGAATCCAACAGAGGTAAACAATCCTTTCATTGTATCAACTAACATAAGTATTACTAATTTAAACAAAGGAAACTAGCTTCAGAAACGAGCTTTGGTCTGAATACAAAAGTCGTCTGCAATTGCAGTTGTGACTTTGAATGGAAGTACGTGTTGCCTAAAAAAAAAGAGTTTTGAGAAGTTATTTGATATTAGTCTGTTCTGGAATTCACTCAAGATTTTCCCTATGCTTGCTTCAGGAGTCTTGACCAGATTATTGTTTTCCTTGTGTGTTCTGTTCGTAATTAATCTTCCCAGGAATACTACAACGTCGAACTGCTTCAACGGTTAGCTACTGCGATTCCAGGGTTATTTTGGGACTGCGGCCACGGAGAAAAGTCAATCTGCAATTTAATCGATCCAGCAATATTACAGAGATGTGGTAGGGTTGCTTCAGGAAAATTAGTCAAAGTGGCTCCAGAATTATTGTGAACTACTCCAGAATTGTGCATGCAGCCACAGAGATTAATTGGGCAGCTTCGTAATTTAACCAAAAACGCAGTCAGCAGAATTACCCGAAGCCTGTCTCGGAAATGTTTCGAGCTGCTTCAAGAGACTGTTCTATATACCTCAGACACTCGCATGGCTTCAGAATGATGAACGATTACCTTGCGTCAGGAGATCTCGGCTCCTTTTATAAATACGTGTCAGGACCAATGCGCAATATCTAGGATAATTTTGGTGCTTCTTTTTAGAATCCCTTTAGTCTGTTTTATGGAATTGGCCAAGTATTTCCTTAGATTTTTGCCAAAATCCTTTTCAGATTCAGACAAATAACCCCCTGTTTGCCAGAACAAGTAGGAAGAGGAAATAAAACTAATTAGGGTGGAACCTTTCACCACCGGAATTAGAGGAAAGAGACTAGGTAGGGTGGGATTAGCTCCACCGAAACTAGTTAAGAGGAAAAATGGGTCTTAGACCCTCAGAGCCTCAGGCTCAAAGAAGAACAGAGACAAATGATCCAAACCAATGATGATCCAAATGAATTCAACCCTCTTGTATTTATAGATTTCTTTGAAGGGATTTTTCTCCTTAATTGATAGACTAAGGTTCACTCAAAACCCCAACTTTGGGTTTCTTTGCCTAGTTGCCCCAAAACTTTGCCCTTTGTTGCCCAAACATTGGGTATTTTGGGGTTTTCCCCTTTATCAAACACTATAGCCTATAGAGATCGATAGGTGAGTCTTAACAATGGCAAGGAAAAAGCACAAAATGTGTTGTATGTTGAAGGCCTCAAACATAATCTTCTAACGGTCAGCCAAATATACAATCAAGGACATGATCTTCATCTCATTTTTAGTGCCAAGGACTGTGAAATAAGGAGATCATCTTCAAGAAGACTACTAGGAAAAGGGGTACGAACGACAAATAATGTATACATTCTAAGTGAAATTAAAAAAGAAAAATGTTTCATGAGTCAATTAGATGAAAGTTGATTGTGGCACAAACATCTGGGATATCTAAGCTTTGACAACTTGGCGAAGATCTGCAAAACGCAAGCAGTAATTGATAATGAAAGTGAGTTGAAGATCAAATGCTTAAGATCAGATGGAGGTGGAGAGTTTAGGTCAGGAGAGTTTAACGAGTTCTTTGAAAAACATGGAATCAAGAGGCAACTTTCTGTTGCTATAACTCCTCATCAAAATGGAGTGGTAGAAAGAAAAAACAGAATTGTACAAGAGACTACAAGAACAACGTTATTGGAAGCTAACTTATCTATCAAATTTTGGAAGGAGGCAGTTGGGGCAGTAGTATACATTACGAACAGGGCTCAATTCTGGGTAAACAGTGACAAAACTCCATATGAACTATGGAGAGGAAAGCCTGCTCTGTGAAACACTTCAGAATATTTGGAAATAAAGGTTTTATGAAAATTAATGACAAATCTCTAGGTAAGTTTGATTCTCTTGTTGACGAAGGAATATTTCTTGGATCCTCATTAAGAAGCAAGGGCTACAAATGCTACAACAATCATCTACGGAATGTTGTAGAAATCATTGATGTAAAGATAGATGAAGCTCTTCCCGAAAAAGTAGAAGAACCATCAAATGAAGAAGATCTTATCTTTACAAATCAAGAAGAAGATGTTGTAAAAGAAGAGGAGGAACCGGAAGACAAAAAAGAAGAACAAACTCAAACACCATCCAAGACAACTTTCAAGTTTGTCCAAACGCACCATCCAGAGGACTAGATTATCGGAGATATGGACACAGGAATACAAACAAGAAGAAGCATGACTAACACATCAAAAAGGAGTGATATCGCTCTACTATCCCGAATAAAACAAAAGGATTTCACTCAAGCAAGGCTCCACACTAGATAAAAGCAATGGAAGAGGAGATGAATCAAATTGAAAAGAATGCAACATGGGAACTAGTACCTCATCCAAAAGATAAGAGTTTCATAGGAACTAAGTGGGTGTTCAATAACAAAATGAATGAAGCGGGACAAGTCATCAAAAACAAGGCAAGATTGTTGTGCAAGGGATACACTCAAATTGAAGAAATTAACTTTGAAGAGACTTTTGCTCTTGTTTCCAGGTTAGAGGCTATAGGGATGTTTTTAGAATTTGCTTGTTCAAAAGGCTTCAAAATCTATCTGATGTATGTGAAGTCAGCCTTTCTAAATGGAGATCGGAAAGAAGTAAACATGGAACACCAGAAGGGTTTGACTTGTCAGAAAATAAAGACTTCGTATGCAAATTAAATAAGGCCTTGTATGGATTAAAACAAGCTCATAGAGCTTTGTATGCTAGACTTGATCAATATATTCAACAACAAGGACTCAAGAGAGGTGTTGCAAGAAGCAACTTTTACATAAAGATGGCAAAAGACAATCTACTGATCACACTGGTATACATGGATGATTTGATTTTTGGTAGCAACAATGATGTAATGAGTCACAAATTTGCTCAAGAGAGGTCAAAAGAATTTGAAATGTCGATTATTGGAGAGTTGTCTTACTTACTTGAAATTCAAGTAACTCAAACCAATGTTGGAATGTTCATATCACAAGCAAAGTATCTCAGAGATATGCTTAAACGGTTTGGGATGGAAGAATGTGCTACTGTAAGCACACCTATGATTACAAGTTATAAGTTGAGCAGGGACGATGAATCTCCTATAGTGGATGCAACTCTCTACAGATCAATGATTGGAGGATTGTTATATCTGACAGCGTCACGACCAGACATCACGCAAGCAGTAGGCATGGTTGCAAGATTCCAGTCAGCTCCTAAAGAATCTCACATGCTAGCTATAAAAAGAATACTCAAATATCTGAAAGGAACTCTTGATTTTGGACTATGGTACCCTGAGAGCACAAATTTTCCTTGACAGCATATACCGATGCATATTGGGCAGGAAGCATTGATGATTGAAAGAGCACAAGTGCGAATGCATTATTCTTAGGAGATTGTCTTGTATCTTGGTTAAGAAAGAAACAATCATCTATATCTCTCTCCACAACTAAGGTCGAGTATATAGCAGCAGTAGATTGTTGTACACAAATCCTATGGATGAAGGAAGTCTCGAAGGATGTCAAAATAGAAACAAATCATCCTATCACCATCTACCGTGACAATACCAGTGCAATCAGTCTCTCCAAAAATCTAGTCATGCATTCAAAGACAAAACATATTCCAATCAAGTACCACTTTCCTCGAGAACGAGCTGCAAAGCAAAACATCAAAATAGAATATGTCAACAGTAAGGAAAAGATTGCAAGCATCTTCACAAAACCCCTACCTCGAGAAGCATTTGAATATCTTCGTCAAAAGATGGGGGTCATCTCTCGTGCATCCTAGTAGAATCCCTTTGCTATTGACGTCAAAGGGGGAGAATATGACAAGTGGAGTAGCACAATTACAATGGGAGCAGCACAATGACGGGAAGTAGTACGATGTCAAGGGAAGTAGCATATGAGGAATGTTCCCATCAATAACAAAGGGGGAGATTGTTGAGAAATAATTTGTAATTGATGTCAAAGGATGATTAGTTGAAGAGAAGAGTAGCATAGGCTTAAGGATCTCTTTAAGCCCTTTCTGACAAGCTATTACTTGCCCTCTAATTCCTCTCCATTGAGGAGAAAATCTTTTTACGTCAAAACATACTTGGTTTGCCCTCTGCCCAAGTCGGCCCTATCTAGAACAAGTCGGCCACGTTTGGAGTGTCTTGGTCAATTAAAATAAGAAAATTGATCTTACTCGGGCAAATGAGTATCTGCCTCTGGAGTGTTCTCCAAGTGCCCATCAAGCCTCCTCTTATAATCCTCTCGTTGATCAATCAACGGCCCAGATTAGATTCTAATCAATGGCTACGATCATTTGACTTGATCTCCGCCTTCTTCTAGAAATTTCACCCACAGTTTAGATTAATACCCATTAATTACTTTAATTTCCTAAGTTTAGACTTAGGGTCCCATTAACAATAATTAATTATTTTGAATAAAATTGTCTTCGGGTGGAATTTCCCAAAACGATTTCTAGGCATTGGAGAATGCATGTGTGTAAGCCTTCTTGCAAATTTTGAGGCCTAGAGCACATCCGATGCTACCCCAAATCAACACTCCCTCTTAGCGAGGAATGTGCTCTAGCAATATACTGTTGTTGCATAATGCTCTGACTCTAAAGCATCGTCCTTTGCGTTGTTGATGTCTAACATGTTGTCCACCAACTACTGCGTGCTGTTGTAATTGTATTGTTGCTGACACTGCCACTACCAATACTGCATCCGTACTACAGCTCCCTCTGAATTTCTGCATCTATGTTGTTGTTGGCACTGCCACTGCCAACTATCCCTGCACTACAAGCTATTGCTGCTACTGAAACGAATTTTCTGCCATACCCATCTGCTCTCTAAACTGAGTGAGCTTAGCTCTTCCGAGAGACTTTGTGAGTATATTGACAACCTGCTCTCCTGTGGGGGCATATTGTAGCTGCATTGCACCACGCTGAACACAATCTCTGATAAAGTGACAACAGATATCTATGTGTTTCGACCGATCATGAAATACTAGATTCTCAGAGAGTTTGATACAACTCTGATTATCACAATAAACCTTGGTCACTTCCATCCTTTTTCTGAACAAGCTCACAAACAATTTTTTGAGCCATATAGCTTCTCACGTAGCTGTGTTGGCTGCCATATATTTTGTTTCTGCTAAGCTCAGAGCTACCGATTTTTGCTTCATGTTGCACCAAGATATCATGCCTGATCCAACACTGAAGCAGTACCCCAAGGTACTTTTTCGTTCTACTGAACTACCTGCCCAATCTGCATCTGTGAACCCATTCAATCTAACATCCTCCCCTCGAGAGTATTTCAACCCATATCCGACTGTTCCACGCACATACCTAAGAATGTGCCTAGCTGATGCCCAATGCACCCTTTTTGGTTGCACCATGAACTGACTAAGAGTGTTGACAGCAAAGCAAATGTTTGGCCTAGCGTTGACCAAATACATACGCGACTCAATGAGTAGCCTGTACAAGGTGGGATCTACTTCCTTGACTCCTGATGCATCAATTTTCTTCCAGTTAGTGATCGTGGGAGTAGCCATGGGTCGACAATCCTGCATTTTGAATCTCTTCAGAATTTTTGTAGCATATCTTCCTTGTCCAAGGAAGATCTCTCCAATCTTCTATCAAACTTCCAACCCCAAAAAATAATGCATCAACCCCATGTCCTTCCTCTCGAATTCAGTTTCAAGATTCTTCTTGCAATCTTGGATGAGCCTGGATGACCTAGTTAGGAACAGGTCATCTATATATAATACCATAATAAGTGGCTCATTCTCTACCATCAAATAGTAGAGATTGGGATGAGCATCACTCTTAACAAACCCCAACTGCCTCAAGTAACTATCAATCCGACCATACCATGCTCTGAGTGCCTTCTTGAGCCCATATAGGGCTTTCTTTAATCTGCAAACATGAGTTCTCTTCTCATGTGTTTCGAAGCCTTTGGGTTGTTCTATATACTCCTCCTCTTCTATCACCTCATTCAAGAATGTTGTCTTGACATCCATCTGGTGAATCTCCCATCCCATTTGTGCTGCTAGGGATATAACAGATCTGATAGAGGTGTATTGAGCACCCAGGGCGAAGGTCTCTTCATAGCCTATTCCTTCTTTTTGAGCATACCCCTTTGCCACAAAACTTGCCTTGTACTTCTCTATACTGCAATCTGCAGCATGCTTGATCTTGCAGATCCATCTTAATACTACAACTGATCTATCTTTTGGTCTAGGTACTACTTCCCAGACATCATTCGTCATGATGGAGTTGTATTCTTCCACCATGGCATACACAAATACTTGGTGTTGAACAACGTCTTCAATGCTAGAGGGTTCTTCAACCTGAGCTACCAATGCCTGGTATCTGTCAGGTTATCTACATTGTCTTTACTCGATTCTAGGAGCTCCAACAAACTCCTCTGCGTCACTCAATGTCTGCCGTACTTCTCTGCTAGTTCTACCACTAGTGGTGGGAGGCTCGACCAACTCCTCCTGAAACTATCGTTCCATCTGCTGAGAACTAACTGCATTTCCTCCTTCTGAGGAGACACTGGTTCTAGTCACTGTACTCAATCTAAGCATTTGTCCTCCTGTCTGTCCTCCTTGATGCCCCTGTTGCTCTTGGACTAATGGAACAACCCCTCACTGATCTTATGCATGCATCTCACGAGATTTCCTAAAAGCTCTGTCCTCCATGAACTTTGCATTTAGTCTCACTACAATCTTCCTATTGCTAGGAATGTAGATTTTATATGCCTTTGAGGTCTCAATGTATCCTGTGAGATACCCCTTTTCTGCAATTTGATCCAGCTTACTGCACTTCTCATTTGGAATGTGACAATAAGCCACACTTCCGAATATCCTGAGATGAATGAATTCCGGCTTCTTCCCTGTGAGGACCCCTCCAGGCGTTTTCTTCCCCAATGCTCTATGAGGAGTTCTATTCTAGATATACATTGTGGTGTTGCAAGCTTCTACCCATAGATACCTAAGTAGATCCTAATCATACATCATAGCTTTGGCTACCCCAACAATAGTTCGGTTTTTCCGTTCTGCTACTCCATTTTACTCCAGATTATATGGAGTTGCCCATTCTCTTTTGATGCCCTCCTTTGTGCAGAAACTTGTGAAGTCTTTGTCCGTATATTCTCCACCATTATCTGAACACAATACCTTTATCTTTTTCCTTGTCATATTTTCAACAAGAGCTTTAAACTCTCAAAAACGATCAAAGACTTCATCCTTGTCTTTAAGAAATAGATCCAGGTTTTCCTAGAGTGATCATCGATAAAGGTGATGAAGTATTTGCCACCACTAAGAGCTCTTGTGGACATAGGACCACAGATATCTGAGTGTATTAATCCTAATACACATTCTGCTCTATTGTTACTTTTGGAAAACGTTGCTTTAGCATACTTCCCTAGCACACATCCTCTGCATAAGTCATCATGTTCACTACTAAGGACTGGTACTCCTGTAATAGTGTCTCTGAGCATCATCAGTGCTCCATGGTGTAAATGCCCCATTCACCTGTGCCATAATTCATTTCGCTCCTCACCATTATGGTTGCTTCCTATTAGTGCCATTGGTGATTCAAGCTGCAATCTATAGAACTTGTTGCTTCGAATCCCAATTTGCCTTTTCTTCTTCCAGCTTGGATGTTTGACGTACACTTTCTTTCCCATGAAGTATACATCGTATCCCTTGTCCTGTAACTGGGACACTGAAATCAAGTTCATTCCTAATCCTGGCACATGCAAAACATTGGTGGCTCGGATGTTGGTCCCTACTTCCGTTTGAAATATTATGGTGCCTCTCCCTAATGAAGTAGATTTCATTATGTTTCCCATAGTAATTTGGAAGTCCATTTGTTCTTCTTGATAACTCAATAAATGTTCTCGTACTCTAATCATATGAGCTAAAGCACCGCTATCAATGTACCAAACATCTGTTGACGCTGAATTTGTTAGGCATGTGAATTCTTCAACTAATCTGGTACATAAATCTGAGACATTTTGAGTACCCATATTGTGCCAATTTCGGACACTAACCTATTCTAGCAACTGCTGCAGGAAAACCGTGTCCCACCTGAGACAACCCCTCTCATTGAATCTTCTGTTGCGTCATTCCTTCTACCACTGACAAATTTCGATTGGAAAGACTTACCTCTCTGTCGACTCACTCAAAGAGAGTTTTCCCACGAAATCCAATCCTCTTGGCTTTGAACTGCACAAACCCCTTGGAGATTCGAATTACTGCCCCTGCAGGGATTTCAATTTCCCTTCTCCTTTCAACGCTGGGTCTTTTGGCATCTTCCTTCTGCTTTCCCTTACCTCTGATACCATGTGAAAAATTCTAAATAGAAATCCTATTGTAGTGATTAATATAATTACTTCTACTTATTATCGCATAAATAAGTTATTCACAGTGTTCTTACAGCAAATATCAAAATATATTCTACTATAACCTTCACAATCAAAACATTGTAGAAAGTAAATGTAAGCAAAAACACTGGCACAAATACAATCACAATGACACAGTTATTTTTGGATAATCATCCCCAGAAAAACTCAATGTGGGAAAATCGGTGTAGTAGATGAGGCTTTTATTATTCTTCAGTAAATTCTCGTGTACAAAATTACAACCAACAAAACAGGAATGAGAAATTTTATAGACGCTTCTTGACAAATTTCTGACCCAGGTGAAGTACTTCCTCTTCCCCGAAATCCTTCTGCGTCCCTCTCCATCAAACTTCTATAATTGGCTCAGCATCAAGCTGCCCACGCAGGCTCGGCATCAATCTGCCTCTATACTGCCTCTTTATGCGTCACCTTGTTCCTACTCTGCATCTTGCTGCCTTGCACTCTCTGAAGATGTTGATGCCCTCTCTTTCTTTCAACCTGCAACTCTCCCTCTGATTCGATTTTCTCATGCCGAACTTCGACCAGTGAGAAAATCGATCTTACTCGAGTAACTGAATATCTACCTCTGGTGTGTTCTCCAAGTGCCCATCAAGCCTCCTCTTATAATCCTCTCGTTGATCAATCAACAGCCCAGAATAGATTCTACTCAATGGCTAGGATCATTTGACTTGATCTCCACCTTCTTCTAGAAGTTTCACCCACAGTTTAGATTAATACCCATTAATTATTTTAATTTCCTAAGTTTAGACTTAGGGTCCCATTAAAAATAATTAATTATTTTGAATAAAATTGTCTCCGAGTGTAATTTCCCAAAACAATTTCTAGGTAGTGGAGAATGCATGTGTCTAAGCCTTCCTACAAATTTTGAGGCCTAGAGCACATCTGGTGCTACCCCAAATCAACACAAAGGTGCTAGATCGAGGTAGATGTGAATCCCTTTTTTGTTGAGAGGAAGTGTTGAAAATGCAACAAGAAATTCCTAATTTAACTTTCCCTTGATTAAATTAGGAGAAATTCGAATTTCAATTTCACCAAAATACTTGGAGGTAGTTAACTGAGGTGACATGGCTCTTGTCACTCAGTTAACTTAGTAAATTCGAGTTGGAGACACTTGAGTTCAGTTCTACATGATTTATTGCTAATTTGTAGCAATCAATTTCAGTTAATTTGAGTTATTGTTAGTATAACTAGTTCTCGTTGTTATTAGAACTAGTAGAGATTCAGTCAAGGGTGTGTAACTTTTTTCACATTAAGTGATAAGCGTCTATAACACTGAGTGATCATCTAGCTAACTGATCAATCAACCCAAAATAATTGTTGCATGCAGAAAATTCGAGTTACCCAATTGAGATTGGAGTTCAAGGGCAGTGTACTATCGTAAACTAGTTCAAGTTGTACAGGTGATGCATGCAGTCAATGAAGGGCCTAGAGGAATTTCACAATTCTCGATGAGCAATTTCCCTAATTAATAAGCGCTAATTCCTCATCAAACATCACAAGGAAATAGGGGCTTAGAGGCTCAAAATTTTGGCTATGTATTGGCCAAGGTCATTCAGTCAAGCAGAGGATAGAAGATACAGGTGCAGATTGAGCTCAAGCTTGAGCAGAGCATATTGTATTCATCCAAATACTTTGATTAATGCAATATAGATATTAAGGGGTTCTGAGCAGTTGTTTTCCCCTAGATAAATCTTTGTGTATGTGTGTTAAATCTTGATGCATGTTAATGATTTTTGTGAAAATTCTATCACTGCAACAACTGATTTACTTTACCTACTTATTTTCCAATAAGTTATTTATGAGATTCCTTCAATAAACATTAAAATAAATTTTGCTGCAGATATTACACCATAATACAGAAACAAACACATGCACAAGAATCAACACATCAAAACAAATATCATGGACAACAATCCCCAGAAAAACCCAATGTGGGAAAACGGGTCCAGCAAGGGAGGATTTTATTATTCAGCAATTCTTCAGTACAACAGGGTGCCAAACTGGCTTACCCAACAGAGAAAAAATTCTCCAACACTTCTCCCAGTCTCAGCGTCAGCCTGGCTAACCTCTACGTAGCTCCCAGACACTCTGCGTCAGCCCCTGCATCTCTGCATCAGCACTAGGCCTCTCTGTGTCACCCACGCAGGCCCTCCAGTAACTGCGCAGTCTGCTACTGGCTCTGCGTCTACCTCTCCAACCTCTGTGTTGGTCTTCCAATGCTGCCCCCGACTCTATTCCATACTTGTTGCCTCCTGCTGCTCTCCAGAGCATTGATTCGAATTTCTCAGCTAACCCCGCTCTGGAAATCGAACTAACTAGTCTCCCTTAGTGTGTCCTCCAACTGACCCTCAATCCTCTTCTTATACTTTTCTCATTGGGCCATCAATGGCCGAGATTAAATCTCTAATCAACGACTAAGATTAGATTTGGCTTGATCCATGACTTTTGGACCCTTCTAACCCAGTTTTATATTAATACCCATTAATATTTTATTTTTTCTAAGTTTAGACTTAGGAACTCCAAAAAAAATATTAATTATTTTAATATCTCCCAAACCGGTTAGAATCTGCCCAAACCATTTCTGGACCTTAGAGATCTCATGTGCTTTAGCCTCTCCACCAATTTTCATGGCTAGAGCACATCCAATGCTACCCCAAATCAACAATTTGTGTTCTCAATCGTGAATTTACTTCCGCAAATGAATAGAGTAGCTTCAAGTCTGGTGATTTAATAAATTTCATGAGCAGTTTTGAATCTACACATTAATTTCTACAAAGAGCATATGATACACTCAGCATTCCTATTCAAATATCACGAGTATGATTCCAAAGATGCTCCTCTGTAATCCTACATAACTAATAGACTTGAACTTATTTATTTCAATTGTCATCCAAGGCCTATGTCACATGGTTTTGGTTCGAATTGAGGTTTAGCAACGATTAAGTTCGATTCGAATTCGAATGTTTTAACAAGGTTCGAATGAGGTTCGCCATTAGGCTCCGGTATACATATATATGTATATATATTTTAAATTTATAATGATATATAATTCCAATTTATATTACTTTTTTGATTTATTATGTTTTAGTTTAAATTTATATATAATATTTTTCAATATATATAATTTTATGTGTTTTATGTTTTCATTACATTAAACTATAGTTCAATTTTAGATTTGATATATAAACCTAAAATTAAAATACAACAAACGATAATGAAAAAAACATTAAGAAACATATATAAAACTTAAAACATAAGGTGTTGTCTACTTTTCACCACGACGGAGTCCATCATGTAGGTCCACGAATCCATCAATCAACGAAGTCCATCATGTAGTCTTGTCCACTGAATCCATAAATCGACGGAGTCCATCGTGTAGTGTTGTCCACTAAATCTATAAATCGACGGAGTAATGTTGACTCTGTTGTGGAGTGTTGTCACCTGTGCAGCGGAGGTTTTAGTCAAAAAGGACAAGTCTTGACTGAACAGCATTTTAACTTTTAACCATGCGGCAGACTCGCGGAGTGAGCCATCATGCTGTGTGGTGAGATGAACCATGATGTGGCCAGCTGAGACGATTGTGGTGAGATGAAGTATGACATGGCCAGCTGAGAGGATTGTGTGAGAAGAATTATGACGCGGCCAGCTGACCTTACGACCAATGAACCTCATGGCGGTTAAAATTGGCAACTAGGGCCAAACTCCACATGAGTCATCTTATTTATGACAGCAGATATTTTTGTTGGATTCCTCTCTCCGAGAGGTGTAGGATTGATCTAAAGATTTGACATGTACAAATGAAGTTATGAATTTATTTTGATTATGGTCAGCCAGCGAACTTATGTAGGCTCAGAAGCCCAACAGTCACATTTATTCATCCTCAACGTTTTATATAAATAGAAGGTGACTTAATCTCATTTGGACACAGTGATATTCACACTTCTCTCTCTCTCCTCATTGATTGGGTACGGATTTCTGGGTCTTTCTCTCTCCACACGTCCGAAATTTCAAGAGAGCGAAATTTCAGGAGGCCTAAATTTCAGGAGGCCGAAATTTCAGGAGACTGAATTTCTGGACAGTTTGACCAAGCGTTGACCAGCAGTGTTGACCTGTTTGACTGTGTTTTTGGGTGAGGTATTTCTGTTTGGGCAGGCTGCATTTCTGGACACAGAAATTGAGGTCAAATGTTGACTTTGACCAGCGTTGACTAAAACTAACATTTATTGAACATGCAAAAAAATTTTAAGGTTTGCTGAATATTGAACATTTAGATTCAGTGAACCCTGTGAATTAGTCCAAGGCTGGAACATTACGAATATACACATTGCTCAATGCCAAAAATATGTCGAAAAAATATGAATACATAATATCAACAGGAGATGTCGAATATACTGTTTTATTCAGTGGAGTCATTTGCTGCAAGGACAGATATCAATGACACTTCTATTAAGTCACTTAACATAATATGGCTATAGTAGTAAAGCACTGACCCTCCACTAGTATACACAGCTGCATAGAAACATCTTGCACATGAAGGAAAAAAATCATTGGTTGTCGTTACTGATGTCAAAATAAGTAAAAGACTTGCTCTACAATCATTTAAAGGTGTTCATACATAATATCCTCATTAATAACAAAATAAGGTGAAATGTACAGAGTCCAATTAGTACTAACCTGCCTTCAGTAGTCATTGTGAAATCATTTAATGCCAGTGCACAAGATACAGACTGAACAAAAAAGACAGTGAGCAGAACAAATTATTATTAGAAAACAAAAGAACTTAACAAGCTACAAGTTATTAGTAACACCTTTGACATAATCCTATTTTTTCTCAACAAAATCTAATACAAGAGAAATGAATATAATACCATATTTAAAGAAGCTTTTATCCAAACCTACACTGGTTTTTTTTCAGATTCTCATGATAAGAAATTTCTTAATTTACCTGGCTGTGATAATGAAGACTGTTGGCACATATTACAAGCACACCACCAATAGGAGAAGGCACCGCAAGAAGCTTATAGGCATCATGTGGAAGGTTCTGGGAAACAAGGTAGTAGATAAATTAGTTCATATTTTAGACTAACATATTACTCAATAGAATTAGCCAAACTACTTCAACCAAGAAACTATATTGAGAGACAAAGATCGTTACGGCTGGGTGCTGAATAGTTTGATCAAAGGAAGATAGTAAATTGCCTTTGTTGTTTGAAACAAATAATAATACATCTCAAGTATGAGACGCATTAACATATTGCACATGAATTTTACAATAATCTGTTCTACCTTTTACCCCAAACATAGATACTTGTGTCCCTCAGCATCATTCATCAGCTCAACTTGGCACATTCAACAAGAAGCTTTTAGATATCATATTCTGTTCATTTGAATTTGTCTAAGAATCTATTCAAGAAAGTCCCCTAGGTTGTTTATGAATAATTTGCATAGAAATTAAATAAAACCTCATGAAGATCCTTGAAATTTGTAAATGCAATTGAAGCCATTGCATGTTCCTACATCCTGATGATCTGTGCATATCTATGCCCCTCTATGGATAATTACGTTACAACTAACCTAGTTACTCTGCTGAATTTTCCCTATGAATTGTTTAAAGTTTAAATAGTTCCTTTTATTGGACATAAAATCAGTTCATGGATATTTAACAGTATAATGTTTCTTTCCAACGAAACTAAAAAGATTTTAGCGAATCCAACAGTGTCCACTGCAGATATGTCACTCGCATGCTCCTTCACCACCTAAGGACAAGAATCATACAAATGAACATTGGCTTGCAGCATATTTTAATCACTGTTTTCTAGGGAGCCATTTTTGGTTGGCTGAGTATCATTACAGAGGCAGTTACAGAGGAGTTTTTTTTAGTGTAGCCACCTTTGCACATTTCTCTAGAGCACCATGCCCTTGTGCACGTGGTTTGGGTAATCAATTAACGAATTTGTCAAACAACTGTTGGTTTTCACACATGTATTGATGGACTGTAAACACCCCCTGAACATTCATCTAGGTCGCACTTCATTTGGATGATACTGTATAATTTGTTGGTTTGTTGGTTGAGGCAGCACCATTGCACATTCTTTTCGGGTGCACGTCTCTCAAGTGCTTGTTCTTCGTTATTTCATCATTTCTTCAGTTAAACTTGGCATCATTTTATTTCTCTTAGAGAGAACCCTCACTTCTTTGATTTGGGATTAATATTAACAACATGTTTCTCTTGGAGGGCCACATGTGTGCCTTGTGAATGCATTTACTTCGTTCATCACTCCAAGATGTACACCAAGCCCCCCGGAAATCCGAGAGCTCAATATCCAACTCAAACAGGACCCTCATAAGAGGTTCTCTCCACGACTCCAAGTCGTTCACGGAAGGTTAAGAATTTAACCTTCCCCAAGGGCTTCATAAGAATATTTGCGACCTGATCATCAGTCCCAATGTGATGGAGCCTTATTGCTCCCTGTTGTACCATATCCCGGATAAAGTGGTACCTAATATCAATATGCTTGGAGCGGTCATCAAACACGGGATTCTCAGAAAGATGAATCCCACTTTGGTACTGTTGACTACTGGAGTAGCACCTGATGATTATGTGAAAACTCCATGCCCAAGGATGATCCAGAGGACACTTGTACCATCAGATGTCATCAGTCAACAGAGTTTTTTAACTCTCCTTCTATCTTCTCATCATCTTTCTTCTTTGTACCCAGATTCCACACCCTGCGGGGAATTGTAATAAGTAATGCTAGTATGATGATTTTCTTGAATTTGTAACAGGCCTAGGATGTGGGACTCGATCAGCAAACGAGTACACCTTGGAGTGTTTTTTTTATCCGGTTAATTATCCCTTCTTTTTCAGAGGCGAATAATTCTCTGGATTTTTTCACTCATTTTTACCCCAAAGCCGAGGTGACGGTTTGAAGATTGAGCCCCTGACACATCTTAGTGTCTAGAGTCGATGTATATTACCATACTAGATCACACAAAAAGTTTCGTGGAATTTGGTTAGGTCTAAGTAGGATTTTTTAATAGTTAAAAATTTCCCGCAAAACGGGATTTTTTAATTATTTTTTATGTAAAGGCATAAATAAGTGGCCTTAGGAGATGTCTGGGGCGTATGACCACTCGAAATTCATCCTCAGAGGCCCAACATTCTTCTAGAGCCTACTTTGGGGGTCAAAAAATGACTCAGAGTCCCTCAAAAGGCGATTTTTCAAGTGACAGTGGCAAAAATGAAGAAGAAATTCAAAAAGATGAATAATTGGAAAAATTTATAAATTTTTCCAAAGTCAAAATAAGTCAAATTTTGACATGGAAGTCAAGCAGAAAGTCAAAGGTGATGTGGCAAGCACGTGGGACCCACCAAAAAAGTTTCAAGTCAAAGTCAAAGAAAAGTCAAAGTCAAACAGGCACCACTTTGAGTTCATGAGGCAATGAATTTTTTTTTTTTTATTTAATTCAAAGGTTAAGCAATTAAAGTTGGAATTAAAAATAAGTGAGTAGGAGGGGACCCACCTCACCCCTCCACGTATGGGAAGCTCAGCCGAACGCATTTATTCCAGTGTTAACGTGGGCCCATCTCAGCAGTCTAAAGGCAGCATTAACGTGGGCCATTCCAGACAGCTCAGCCTCAGCATATTACATGTGGGCAGTAGTTTATGTGCAGTCAACAGCAATGTAACGCAGGTATATCAGCAAGTTAGCTCCAGCAGTTAACGTGGTCATGCACAGCTAGATACGTGTGAGCAGATTTTACTAACGCAAGTCATGAACAACAGTTAACGTGGGCATGTTCAACGTTTAAACAGCAGTTCACTCACAGCCAAGTTAACGTTGATATCCCAGGCAGTTGGATCAGCAATACTTCACACATGGCAGCCACATGTTTATCCTACAACAGTTATCTTCACACATGGACAGTCATCTCAGCCAATTGTCATTTCATTTTTTCATTGGGATCTTCACCTGATTGCCACTTGTCATTGGAATTTGCCTTGGGATCATCTCCCATTTTCCTATTTATATGAGCCTTGGGCTCTTATTGGAATCATAGAACGAGCTATTGGGCTTGCGAAAGCTCTACCGGATTTTGTACTCAGCTTTCACATAAATAAATAAAAGTCTTTGGGGTTACTAGCTTCTCTTGTGGTGCATGCTTTGGTACATGAGGTATACCTGTGTCGTTTGATATTCATTTGATTTTCATTTGCTATCTAGTTGTTTTTCTTTG
>APFE030980964.1:0-16079 GCA_000404065.3 Pinus taeda
CAAAACAAAAAAAAGAAAAAATAGAAAAAAAGAGAATAAAAGACCCCTGGGTGAAAACCTCCTGGAGGTACCCAAGGTAGGCAGTGAGGGTGAAAACCTCCTGGAGGCGCCCTAGCTGTCTCATAAAAAAAAGAGGAAAAAAAATAGAGAGAAAAATACAAAAAAAAACAAACTTCTTTTGAATGCATTGTAGATTGCAGGAGGGTCACAGAAGGAAAAAAAGGACATGGACAAGCTGAATACATCCTTGATAGCTCACTTCTCCATTGCCATTGTCTTTTCCCAAGCCTCGGTCTCAATTGTTCTGGAAATTTTGCATCCCAAAGGAAACTCTGTACATTCTATAGGAGGATCCTGTAGAAACCACAAAGAGCTCGAAATCAAGTTCAAAAAAGAATCAGAGGGCTAAATATTTTTTCCAGAAGACCTGTGGACCTCCCTTCCACCATTCATCCTCGTAACTCTCCATTCCATCCCTGCACCACTACATTTCCATTCGCTTCTTTCTTCCCTACACAGAAAACACAGAAATTTTGTTTCTTTTTTTTTTCTTTTTTCTTTTTTAAATGATGAATAAAACAACAGCATTCTTAATTTGTTTCTTACTTGGTGCATACCAGTTGCTTTTCCTTTCCTTCAGAACCTTCCTCAGTTGTCTCTTCAGTTAGTTGTTATAGTCCTAAAGGATTCCTGTAACAGCTAATCCCTTTAAAAACCAAGCTCTAGAGGCAGCGTCAGTACAACCCTAGGTGTATACAACGTGCAAGGAGTGGTTCCTGATCAAAGATCACTAGCATGAGGTAGCCAAGCCACTAGTTTAGAAGCCACAAGTGCCAATAGTAGTAGAAGTCCATGAACAAAGTGCCAAAGTTTGAGCATGCAAATCACGGTAGCGACTAATAGGTAAGTGGCTAAACCCATTCCTCTATTGCATGAATATGATTTAGAAACTACATGAACCATTGAGATGGTCACGATTAAATGAAATTGGTGGCCAGCTAACTGGCCACCCTCATCCAGTTCAAACAAGCCTCGTCCAATTCAGACAGCGTTCAGAAGGTGTAATCGGCACGTGTGGTCCATCAACTTGGGAAGAAAAACTCAAAATAAGTAGTGGTGGTGGTGTATAATGGGAATGATAGAAGTGATTGTGGGCAGGTGACATGAAATATCTTAATGGCACTGGAGTAGGGACCAACGGTCCAGATGGGGATAACGTACCCTTCCTGCCACCACACCTCATCACCACAGAACATGCCTGAAGCTTAAGTACGTTGCAGTAGAAGCCTCCACCACCTTTTTTTTTCATTTGCATCGATGAGTTCTTAGCTGCAACAACTTACCTACCACCTTCAGAACTTCAAAACAATCACTCTCTGCCAGTGTTCAAAACCCTTCCGCTTATCGGGCTCTACAGGAGCATTATCACACTCTATAGGAGTGGAAACATAGTCTACAGGAGTCGTTCTACAGGAAGGCCAGTGAATAGCTCTGCAGAGGGAAAATTCAAGATTTTGTGCCAAATTCAAGCTCAAAAGAAGGTAGACTTGGAAAAACCTAGTTTGCATGTTATATATCTACAAAAGGTGGTGGGATTTGAAGCAAAGTACTAGGTGATAAAAGAAAGGGAAAGTGAAAACAAAAGTCTGCCTGTGTTTTTCTGAAATATATATAGTCTCTCCATTTTACTCTCTGCACTAAAAGTCTATCTCTTTCTCCTCCATGGTATTCTCCTATAAGAAGAAGTGATGCAACCATAGGAAATTAAGCCTGTAAAGCACTGAATTTGCATTGGGTGGTCTGTCAAAGAAAAACAATGTCTTGCTTTCTGTGTTGTGTTTTTTTAAAAGAAAAACTATTGATTTCCTCTAACAACCTGAGAAGTAAAGTAAGGTTGAGAACAGAGTTTGAAGGGCAGGAAAATTAAATTTTGTTTTTGAAAAGAAGAAACACGAAAAACTCTCTCTGGTTCCAAAAAAAAACCTCAGCTATTCCTCTATTTTCAGGTTTGAAAATTTGCTGCTTTCCTCCTCACCTGAGAATTTATAGCAATCACTGAACATCATGACGGGGGGTTTTATGAGAAAGGAGCCTCTAAACTCCACCAAATTGCACGAACACCCATAAGTGGTAGGCCTCTTTACCAGGGAAAATTGGATGCCTTTCTTTGAGAAATTTCATGGGTATGATGAAGAAGTTATAGAGGAATTTTTAATATCTTTAAGACCCCATTCAAAAACCCATGCTACAGTCAATTTCAGGGGTCTAACCATAGAAATTACACTAGAATTCATTAGCAGAATTACAGGTCTTCCACTTGGGCTCCCCTAGAGAAAAGAAGAAAAACCACTAGGAAAGGTTGCTAAAAAGACCTTTTTCCAGCCTGATGAACATCCCGTGGAGGATGAGAATGGGATCAGAAGGACAAGTATACCTTATCCATGGGGTGATGTCAGCTACCAAATCATGAAATATATCTCCTGTGAAGGAAGATACAATATAGTCTATGGTTATCATTTCAGATTATTACATGAACTAAGATATGGAATGGCCCTACTTGCATCTAGAAAACTCAGTCTTCCATATTTCCTCCTCCAATCCTTAATAGAGTGTGGCACCAAATTGAATGCAAGGGTTCCAGACCAACTGGCCCACCATGGGCTCATTAAATTGTTGGTAGAGGATGCCCTCCACACATACACAATCCCTATAGCCTAGGAAATTTTCAGGAACATGACTACAGAAGATGACATAAAAAATATCACTGGTGACCTTAATCCATTTGGCAGTGAAGAGGAGGAGCAGAAAGAGGAACTTGAGAAGGAAAGCCATGAGGAAGCACAAAATATTCAATTAGAAGAAGAAAAAGAGGAAAAATAGAGAGAAGAGGAGAAACATGACAGAACCACAGTTGAACCTAAAGCAGAGAAGAAAACAACATCAAAAGCATATAAAAGGAAGAGGACAAGAATTGGAAAGAAGAAGCGCAAGACAGCTCAGAAAAAGATTGCCATGGGAAAGGTAGAATCTCAACAAGAAGAGGATAAAACAACACCAAAGACAATAGAAACAAAATTAGAAACAGCAGACACAGGCAAACTACAGAGGATGAAGAAGAAAAACAACAAGAAGAAGTGTCTCCTGAGACACTAGCAAGAGAAGCAACAGTTGTTCTTGCTGCACTTAGCACTCCAGCTAAGCAAAACGGGAAAAGAAAAAGACAACCATCTTTTTATTTCAAAGCTCGGAGGAGCACCTGAATCAAGGTGGGAAAGCCCCAACCGCCTTTGAAACAACCCATCATCATTGAGGATGCATCTACTATAACAAAGGAGGAATATCCCTCTAAAATCCCCATCACTTACGAGAGAGGAAGTCTTAAGACCTCTACTTGGAAGGAAAGGATCAAATTAATGGACTCTAAAGCAGTCCTACAGGAGGCACAGACCTCTCTATAGGATACATTGGAAAAGCTCAAAGAAACTGAGAAACTAGAAAAGAAGGCAGAAGAACAGTCCCAAGAGGAAGATAAGGCTAAAGAGATACCAGATCTTGGACCTCAACCTAACTTAGGCTCCTACTACAACCTTCTAGAACGTGGGAAGATCATCCCACAAAAGTTTGCAGTGCCTCTTTTCTTCAAGCTGGAAAAGGAAAGAGTTAGGACCCACACCTAGATGCAGATTGCAAAATCCAAATGGGTCAAAGACAAAGGGCACATGGAAAACAAGTTGAGAGAGATGAGTAGAGAATTGAGCATGGTAAGGCATATAAAAAGCATCAGAAGAGCTCAACTATAGGAAGAAAATGAATTGTTGAAAAAGTAGCTACAAGAAAGGGAACCTCAAGGAGGAAATGAGCTGTCAATATTGAAAGGACAACAACAGAAAGAGGGACCCCAGGCAGATAGTGAGGTAGCAGAGAGACAACAACAAGAAGAGGAACCCTAGAAAGATAGTGAGACACTGATGAAATAGTAACAACAAAAAGAATCCAAGACAGAAACTAAAGTGTTGAATTTGAAAAGGAAACTATAGGAAAAGAAAACCCAGTTAGCCTGCATGGCTAGCTGGGTAATGGAGGCATTACAGTGCAGGTAGCCAACCAAATCATATGCACTGTACCTCAAAGATTAGTGGCTCCAATCCCAGATTAAGACACTAGCCCAGAGGGGTAGAATACCATTTCAAGATTATGGCCAATTTATCCATTTATGTGATCACATCTCAGTTGAGGATAAAGAAAAGCTAGCAGAATTTTACCTACACAACATGGAACTTATTGACATGAATTTATGGGATCGAAATGCTACATTGGGAGACCTGCAGCTAATGGTTATGGCATCTTCGATGATCCATGAAGAAAAGAGAGCAGTGGAAATCCAGAAAATGATGACAAAAGAGCTGAGTGAGCCCCTGATGATTAGTGTAGATCCAGTAGAACCCTTGGCTCTCATCTATGCCCACCAACACCTTGCAGCTAATCCTCAAGTTGTCCCTGACTATGTTGACAAGCAAGCACAAACTATTGCTCATTTCGAGGATATGGAGATATTGTTTGGCGATGACTACCTTCATGCCTGCATGAGAAGGTGGAATACATTGCCACATAGATTAAGGATCAGGGAGTATCACTCCCGAAACAGGATGAGGGAAGCCATGAGGAGAGTGCCCTTCAATGAAAATTTTTAAAGCCAATTGGATTAGCCTTAAATTCAGTCCCCCACTGCTGCTAGGACTGTTGGAAGGAGTCAAGGAGGAGGAAGAATAGAAACAATGGGAAGAAGTGGATAGGAAATCATGTTTCTATGATAAAGATGAAGACATCACATTAGAGGCTTGGGATGTCAGGGAATCTGTTAGAGCCATTAAAGATGAAGAGTTAGATTAGTTGCTCAGAGGATGAGCAACCCATTTAGGAGGGGGTGATGATGAGCCCCAGAAATTGATAATTATATGGGCTCATTCTGCCACTTATTTTTACTTAATCCACCATTCTCTCTAGTTTGCTGCATGTTTTTGAATATATTTATGCTACTAGAGTGAATTGGGTTAGTCACTTTGCCATGTAGTCTAATGAGTGTTTTATATAGATTTTTTGGACAATTTTGGACAAAGACAAGGACTTTATGAGAAAATGGCAGCCAAACTCGAGGAAAACAGGGAAGAGGACTTGTAGGGGGGGTGTCTCCTTCATTAATGACCCCTTTCCTTGAATCCTCCATTAGCAACTTGGAGCGCAAAGACCCACATTGATGATTCCAAGGGGCAACCGAGCAAGTCAAGTAGGACTGTTGTTTATCCTCAGTTCTAGGAAGCCGAGTTCCTTGATTTTAGGAGGACTATTGGAAGTTCCCATTTGTATAAATAAGAAGGCTTTGAGCCTCAGTAGGTTAGCCAGTTATTAGTATATTTTCGCACTTTTTTGTAGCATTGTGTTCAACTCATTTTCGAGTTCCTTTTTGAGAACAATTATGTAATGTAACTGCTATTTTTGATAATGAAAACAAAACAGTTTTTGAGCCAACACTGATCTCTTTCAGAGGGCTAAAGCTCTTGGGTTAGGGCCAAACCCAAGCTGCACAACACCTCCTTTGTTTACTTAAATGTTTTTGCTTCCATTCATGAGTTAATTTATGTTGCATAGATTCATTTTACTTTGTTAGATTAGGTTGCTTTTGATGGTTTGCATAGTTATTTTTTGTATCAGTTTTTCAATTAGGTTACTACAGTGATAGAATAAGATTCAAAAAGGCCAACAACAAGTATTTATATCCTTTCTCCCTTCCTGGGACTAGTATTTGAGGTCAAGGCACTACTGCTGCCACCAAAAACACAGTTTTTGCTCTTCCATGCAACTGCTAGTGTGATAACTTGATTTGGAAAAGTTGATATTGGTTCAGATTCATTTGCTTAGATAATTTCCTATTCTTTTTCCATAGTTCTCTCACATGCTTTTCTGTTCATAAGGTAATGTTCAACATTTTTCTGTTTGTAGGTCAGAAATTAGGTCAAGCTAGACAAAATTCAGTTTTTAATTCCTTCTTTAGTCAGTTTTGATAAGTAAATATGAAGATCTCTTGCATGACACATTAGCTCACCATCCCTCCATAAAACAACCAGTACCAGTTCACTTCTCATAGGTTTCCCAACTCATTCACAACATTTCGCCAATATGCCCTAATTTCTGTGTTGTTTCCCATAAAGTTGCTTTCTTTTCATTCGAACAAATCCAACCATCCTATTCGTCCTTGATCTTCCTTGACAAGTTCTAGACACCTCAACACTTTCACCTAGCCTTCATTTACCTTTTCCATCATTTTTCCACCTTCAAAACTCCAAAAACAACTTTTGGCTTCCTCCTGTAGATCCTCCTATAGATCCTCCTGTAGATGCCCTGCAACCTCTTGTAGAACTTTCCGTGAGTGATTTTTCAAAGTCCGATCACTATGGAAACCTTTAGAAAGGTACTAGGGGCTTCTTTGGACCTCTCCACACCTTCTTCACCCTCTACAAAAGCCAACTCCATCTTCCTTTGCCACCAAACATGTGCACAGTCTCAACTAGATAAATCACAAGCATAATAATTGCACATAAAAACACTCAAAAGTACAAAAAGATGATTTCTTCTCATTTCTTTTCAGAAGTAGCGTGAATAAATGAAATTTACCTCTTCAGTATTCAATGTCACTCATTTCATTAGTTTCCATCTCTTCTCTTGCAAAAGTAGGGTTAATAGGTAAACTGGGGTTTGCTAGGGTTTGTTAAGGTTTGCATTTCATTTCAGTTTTCCTTCTCTTTTTGCAAGTAGAATAGCCCTTGTAGAGTTAGTTTCCTTTCATCACAGTTAACAAATTCTTCTAAGAACTCATCGAATTTGGCTTAAGCTCCTAGCGAACTTGCGCCAGCTCACCAAGTGACAACCTGCAGTAAGAGCTAGTACTTGTGCATACAGCACCAATGCTTCCAAGTTTGTTACGAACTACCGGGTTGATAAAAGTAAAGAAGGAAGCCCCAAGAGTTGCAGCATTATTGCTACAATACTAGAGCCCACCACATATATATGTGGTATATTGGTGGTCGTAGATTCGCCAGGTTGGTTATATTTTATTTTTTATCTATTCTTCCAATTTGTTGCATGTTTAATAATTACTAGTGGCCAGTGTTAGAATCCAAGAGAGCACCCATAAAAGAATGTTATGTAGAATATTTGAGTTATTATAAAGTTTTATATGGTTAATTTGGATTTTTCGAGTCAATATTGGCCCAAATTCATTTCCATAAGAAGTTGGATGATCAATGATCATAGATGAATGTAATTAGAAGGTATGATGCTCTTTTGACACTTATTTGATTATCAACATCTCTTCTATTTGATTATAAGATCTATGATCATATTGAAGTAATTATGGATACAAGTAGGAAATAGGTTCCAAATAGGGGTTTAAATGATGAAATTTAAGATGTATTTGAAACAAAGTATGAGAAGTAGTTTGGTAACAAAAAAAATTGATTGATATGAATTTTATGGCAGCATAATCGCTGGAAGTTTTATTTGAAGATTATATGTTATGATATTCCTTATAACTCAGTGATATATGATGATGGTGGATCCAATTTGAAAATGATATGAAATAGAGGTCCATTAATAGGTTGAAGAAGGAAGTTGGAGCCTCAATTAGGTTAGAACCTAGAGCAAGTTAGAACTCACTCATTATCAAGGCTGAAGCCTCAATTAGATTAGACCCTGGAGAAGGTTGGAGCTTGCTCATCATCGAGGTTGAAGCCTCAATTAGGTTGTATCCTATAATGACAATATGCTTTCATCTTTTGAGGTTTGTGTTTCAATTAGGTTTTAGCCTACCACAAGTGGAAACTTGGATATCTTGGGGTTAGTTTCCTCAAGTAGGTTTGATCCTGCAAATTAATGTAAATGAATTGAAGATAAACATTCATGGTTTTCTCCCATATGGGTTTCCACCTAAAAAAATGTGTCTCCTTGTGATTTTATGGTTTCTTGATGTATTGATTGCTTCTTGTTATGTTTCTTATATGATAATGCACTATTTTAGTTGATGTTATAATTTTTACAATCCATTTCTATATGATTGTATAATTAAGAAGATTGGGAAATTGTAAAATTGTCCTCATATTTATTCACTCCCCCCCATCTCAATGTCACATTTGAGACAACAATAGTCTCTTTGGAAAGGAACATTGTCTTAGAGGTAGAAAACAATATGGTATATGATGGCCAACAAGAAATATACCCAGAGGCTATTAATAGTGTTGGTCGTTCATTACATGGAAAGCTCGGTTCCTCAGTTCTCAATGGCATAGAGTTTGTTGCACAATTGGCATTATCTAAATGTATGGTGGTATCAGCTATGTTGGAATTGATGCCAACTAGGCTAGAAATGATGGAAATTGGGCCAATATTGATGTGCATGATGCATTTTAAGCTCAGGACGAGTCCCATGGTTGCTACAAGTTTTGGTAGACAACCATCATAGTAGTAGGATATCTGGAGAAGCTATAGAATCATATAGCTATGATGGTTCCTTGGTCCAAGATTTGAAGCAATTTTTGTGTTAAGATTTTATCTCAAAGGCTCCTAAACGTGGCATAGTTGGATAGTTCCCAAAAAGAGTTTTCCAATGGTATATTGCAGTCCATAAATGGCCTTCTAGATTAGGAGTCATTGTTAGTCAAATGCAAGTACCTCAAAATTCAAATGGGATAAGTTAAAGGTGGTGAAGGGTTAAAGAGGAGGCCAATTTTGGAGATAAGACAAAGCTGGAAGAGTAGTTAGTGGAGCTGCTAAAGGATTTCCATGTGAACATTGCATAGAAATACTACAACAGGAACCATTTTTATTGGCCCAATAGGCAGACCCATTACACAACTCATCCTGAATGAAGTTTAGCTTGGATGGTTATAAGTGAGAGATTAAGGGAGTGCCTGGGATGATGACAGCTTATGATGACTATCTAAGAAGAAATATAGTGCATGCATAAGGTGAAGGCTCAGGATGGTAAATGGTTGGGCATTGTGGCAGCAATGCAACAATGGAGAGTAGTGCAATGTAAAATCTTGAATTCATTGTTTCTTCCTTTGAAATTTTAACAAAGGAATTGGGTGAAAAATACAAGGTCCGAGAACATTTTCTCTGTCATCTTTGACAGGCATGGGAAAATGTTTATAGGCCTAAGATGATGCTGTCATGACATCAATATGGAGGACACATGGCTTGCATATATCATGTTTTTGGGCACCCCAAGTGGGCCAAATCTAAGTGACATGTGTCACCACTTAGATGAATCCATGTAGCATTGGTGACATCTGCATGATCTAAACCTATAAGGTACTACCAACAAGAATCCCATAAGATAAAACCTATAAGGGCCTGCCTGGAAGATAAATCCTATAAGGAAAAACCCAAAAGGAAAATATGAGAAGATAAATCTCATAAAAAAAATCCCAGAAGGTTAACCCCGGAGGAAAGACAAAGTCATACTAGGATTTTTGGCTGGGATAATGGGCCCAACAAATGGAGACTTGATTCCAAAAGGAAAACCTTAGAAGGAAAATCCTAGAAGGAAGATCCAAAAAAATTTACCCCAAAGGAAAAACAAAGGCACGTTGGGAGTTTTGGCCAGGATAATGGGCCCAAGAGATGGAGACATGATCTAGGAAGGTTCACCATAGAGGAAGAAAAGGTGCAGTGGGAGTGTTGGCTGGGATAATAGAGTTTAGGGATAGAGCTATTGGATGGAGGTTAACAATTTTGTGAAATGCCAGAAGGCACACCTAGGTCATGGCTTTGTGGAGATATCACATGCTATTATGATCGAGGGCCTTCTAACAAAATGTAATGATTTTTTTTGCGACCTAAGGGCTTAACACCTATGCATATGAACAAGTTGGCGGCTAGATATATGATTTAGTGTAAAGCATGACTACAAGGATTTTTGTATCAAGGACCACAATCACAAATTGAATTTATGTGCCTGGTTTATAGATATCAATCCATGTATATCATTTCTTCCATGTTAGGAAGAATTAAATGAGAAAAATAGTCTGGGGATTAATGGAGATTTGACCATAGCTCAAAGAAGCCATGTACAAAGTACAATCTGAGCACAGTGGGAAATTAATAAGCATGGAATTCCCTGTTCAAGTACATTGTTTGACTAGGTATTAATAATCACCATCAAGAAATTCTCATTTTCCCATTTTCAAAATTAATTCTGTTGCAGAGGCCAAGCATTTAGATGGATCAGCAGAATAGGAGGTCATGTTTGAGTATGCTCTCGAGCAGCATGGATGATATAATGATGGCTAGAAGAGATAACATTGCTACAGTGGAGGAACAAAATGAAGGACTGAAAATGTGAAGTTCTGGGATGTAGGATTGTTTTGAGTTGAGTAGAGAGATTAACATGAGTGTGTGTTTTTGTAACTAGTCAAGAATGCATATTCAGAAGAGAAAGGTTGAGAGTGCCTGAAAAAGAGTAAAGTCCGAGAACTGTTGAGTTTGATAGTCTGAGGACCGATATCAAAAGAACTGAATGTTATTGTAGTATGGATATATTGTTGCGTAGGATGAGTTAAGTGAATTTTACTAAGTAGAATAGAAGGTCAAATTCAGAGGAGAATAGAGGGCCAAGTGGATGACATCATAGCCAAAAATAGGTATAGAGGTTGTCTTTTATAGTGAGTATTAGTTTCCTTATTAAGTGTGGGTTGGGACATACATATTATGGAGTTAGTGCTTCCATCTAGTGGGTTCCTAAGGAGATATTGGAGGTTGGTTCATCTTGCAAGTGGGTGCATACATAAATCCATGAATTTGGTGCTTCATGGTAACCTAATCATTTTTCTATAGAAGAAGGGAATTTGGTGCTTCCTGTTAGTGGGTTCTAGGAAACAATATAAGTGTTACAGATCAATTTTGGCACATCACTCGCATCATCCAGATCAGTGTTTTAGGGCTCATCAAACCCTAATTTCAGTTGCTACATGCCCTAAACAAGTCAACCTTTTGAATTACTCCTTCCCAAACAGTTTCATGGTCTGAAGAGGTCTTCAAATGACCTAGAGGGACTAGCGCAGTTAGGCCCATGCAAGGATGCACTGCAGAGCAGTTGATTCCATGCCACAGTGCTCTGCAAAGCACTTAAGTCCTTTTTGACCTGTGCTAGGCGAGATTGAGCGAAATTCACATTGGGTTTGTGGAATATTCTTATCTTCTGGAGCCTTCTAGATGATTCCCATACTTATCATCTCCTATGAGCTCGAAAATGGATGAGGAATGAGTTAAGAGACATCTTATCTTCTCATCCCTTCCTCGATGGAACAAATTATAAGTTTGGAAGGCCATTCAATACCATCATTGATGACAAAACCTGCTCCATCTTCCTATAAATTGAGCACTCATCTAAGTGATCAAGGGCTAGACTTCGATGATTGTAAGGAGATAATGTTAGTTTGAGAATTGATAGTATTGTAAGTGTTGTTATGCTACCAGATTGGCATGCTTATGATGTGATGTGGATGGAACCAAAGTTGGAGGAGTGACTTGGAATCAAGCTTCATGATTGTAATTCTTCCTTATATTCAATAAAGTATTTGCACCTTTTCCCATATGCTTATCTTGATATGTGATGCTTATATGTGTGAATGTATCTGAATCCATTTACTTGTAATCAACATATATTTTTATTTGATTGGTTCTTTGTCTTATGTTGATGTTTACCGGTACTTCTCAAGAACATTAAGTACAAGAAGAAGCGATGGGGCTGATACAAAGGAGACAAGAGGAAAGAAAAACTACAATTAGGTCTCCTCATCCTCTTTGTCTTATCTATTACTTATAAGAAAAAGCTAAAGTGCTTTAAACTATTGTTCTAGATATGGCTACTTATCCACGGAATTAGTATTTATCTGTAGATACTAGATTCTCCAAAACAAATTAGTGACTCTGCTAGGGAACTATCCTCATTCCAAGTAGCTTATCCACATCCTAGGACACCCTAACAGACCTTACTTTCTTTCATTGATTCTATTTCAGCCTTGTTGAAGTGTTTTTTGGTCAAAAAATTGAGGTTAGATGGCTCTTGAGTGGCATCTTTGGAATCAACGAAGGCTTGGTCAAGGGATAGTGCTCTGCAGAGCACCCTTGAGTGAGAGACAGTGCTCTATAGTGCTGTTAGGCTCCCTTTGACCTGTGATGATCCACCTTAGGGAAAATGTTCACCTTCGGATTGGGTTTTCTCTCCAAATTTCCTTCTATTTATTCTTGCTTAAAGATCAAAGATTGTAGTTTCTTTGAAATCAATTTGTATTTCCTCATTCCAGCCTACTTGGGCTTGATTGATTAATTTTTCTTAAATGATTTCTTTATCATTATCATTTCATTGGAAAAGTTAGATTATAGTCAATTAATCTTTGTTCAAATGAAAGTGTCGTAAAAGTCTTCATTTCTTTCGAAAAGGAACTGTCGTAAAGTCTTCGTTATTGCAAAAAGATTGATTGATTGTATGTGCATTAGTTTCCTTTTGTTCATCTTAACATTAAGTAAATTGAAAAGAAAAACTTTCATCTTTGATATTGTAGTTTGTGAATGCTTGAAATGAATAGCTAGGGAAATTGCATTATATGTGCTCTTTGCTCTTTGTCAAAAATCTGGTTGCTCTATCCCTACTAGCTAAGGTTTTCATTGTTCAATTGAATGAGAAGAATGCCTATCATATTAGTTGCATTTTAGAAAATTGCAAAAATAAATCATGTGGTGAACCTTGAAAGGAAAATTCTTAAGAAGATCAACTTAAAATTCAGCGGAATTAACTTAATGGAGCATTGTCACCTAATGCAAAACATTTAGAGGTTCTAGGCTAGAGACGTGTTCCAACGTAGTAAAACATAGCAGCTATCACTAACTTGTTTGCGATACATACCAAGTGTGATACCTCATTCGATATATGTGATTATATCATAGCTCATCCACGTACCTTTTGGTATATAGGGCAGTGTTACAATACGTAAAGTATATGGGAATGCTCTCTCTATGTGGTTTTGCATTAGACATCACTAATACAGATTGGGCCTCCACATACTTTCAGGTATATATGGAAGGAAAACACTAGGTTACTATGCATCCTTACGCAACCAAGTCGATGGCTTTGTACATTGTGATACACTGAACACAACATTCAGGGAGATTTCCTCCCCGTACTTCTCAGTTCACTGAGAGGTATTCTACAATTCACAGTTGCTTGGTAAACCTTTTGCCTAGATTATCCCTCTTTTGTTTTGTTATGTTACTTTGATTAAAATAAAACTAAATGACCGTGGATAACATCCTCCATGATTGCTCCTTAGTTGGTCTTAGGTTGAGACATATGGAAACAAATCTAGAGTCCACCGATCAAGGAATTCCTTTTGATGGGAATCCTAGTCCTTTTCCTCCTCTTGTAAATATTGGTGCTCCATATATGGCTACATTGTCCCTTCTAGGATTTACTATTGGCTTGCCAGTATCGTTGTTTTCAACCTCCTTGGTTGAAAATGTTGTGATTTCTCCACAATCGAGTATTCCTCCAACTGGACAAAATCAACCTCTAGTTGATCCTAAAGTTGACCCTTTGCCTTCTTCCTCGGTTGTTTCTTTGTCCCCTTCTTCCTCTTCACCTGGTGAAAGTATTGGTACTAGTAACCAGGTGGCTAAGAAGAAGAAGAAAGGGAAGAAGAAGAAGAAGAAGAAGAATAAAATTCAGGAGAAGGGCAACCAAGCAAACTTTGCTTTGAATGCAAAATCTGATTAGAAATCATTTTTCAAGCCTCACAAAGTTCGATATCCATACAAACTTTGTATGGGAGACCATATTATTCGAAATTTTCTTGCTATTCCTCAAATCTTAGAAGAATGGTCTTCTCGTTCACATCATCCTATGTCATCAACTTCTCAAGATCATGTTGGTGACACACCATCAACTAGTGGAAGTAAATTTCATGGAAAGAGGGCTAAAGTTAAGTTTCCATGTTGGTTATGTGAAGGGAATCATCCCATTCACCTTTTTCCCTATCTCGATGAAGCCAAAAAAGTGTTAGATAACCGTCCTGCTTCTCCGCAACGACTTCCATCTGGTTACAAGAGACTCTCCCTTAATGTTAGGTCCCTATACTACTAGTGTAACCCCTTATTGTTATTAGTACAACCCCCTTATTATATTGGTGTGCCCATGTAGTCCCCATATCGTTACTATTGTGCCCCATAGAAGCCCACTATTGTTATTAGTATGCCCTCACATTATTATTGTTAACTCAACTTTGATTATATTATGACCCCTTAGACTCCTATATATCGGAAGGAAGTCTTGTCATTTGTATCATCCAAGAATTGTTCATTCGTGTAATCTAAAGGAGGTTCCCCCTCAAAGAGGCTGGTTTCTAAGGCGTTGATCTATCTTTTCTATCATTTTGTGAGCTAGTTTCATAACATTTGGTATCAGAGCTTTGGATTCTAGGGTTTCACTACTCCAAACAGGTCATCGTGGAAGCTTCACTATAACTTTTTCACTATGATGTTTCAGAAGCTAAAACAAAAACCCATTTGACACGAAAGCATTATGTACCTTGAGTTAAAATTTCAGATCTTCTCTCGCTATATTTTCGGACATATGATCTAAGGAAATTAGGGTTTTTGAAAACTCTAGAATTCCATCTCAAATGGGTCATCGTAGAATTTTCGCTATACTTATTTTTCCATGAAGTTTTAGACTTTGAAATTAAAACAAATTTGAGCCGCAATTTGGTTGAATCTCGGTCCCAAATTTGAGATCTTGGTTCTCTATATTTGCAGAGATACAATCCAAGGAATTTAGGGTTTTTGTAGGCTCCCAAATTACATCCTAAATAGGTGACCTTGGGAAAATAGACATAAGTTTCTCTTTGAACATCAAATTGAAATTTCATAAGCGGTTTTAGAAAGAGATTAGAATGTAGGTTTTTTTTTATCAGTTTCAGATCCTAAGGTTGTAATAGTGACACATGGAAATTCGTACAACCGTGATCTACTAAAGCAATCTATAATCAAGTCATCGTGGGAGCTTTGACATAACTCTTCCATGCAGAATCCAATTTCGATCAAACTGGTGGAATCGGAAGAGGATGTAAAGGGCTACTGTAGGTTGCGCTTTTAGAAGTGGAAGATCTAAAATTATAGGGTTACAGTCATTTCAAGATCGAGTTCCTAAAATCAAGAAAAGGTGATATGAGGAAGTTTGATGGCAAGGATCCAGTAAATTGGATACTACAGATGGAGGAATATTTTGATCTACATGAGGTGCAACTGCTACAAAAGGTATGTACTGCATCTTCATATTTAGAACTGGATCAATTTTTATGGTATAAAGGGATTTTTTCTCGTAAACCACTTGTTACATGGTCAATTTTCACAGAGGAAATCATAGCACATTATGAGGATACAAAGAGAAACACCTTCTTTAGCCAATTGATAAATCTCAAACAAAAGTGTTCAATGGAGAGCACGTTGAAAAATTTAAAAGATTGAATACAAGGGAAAATGATATTTCAGAGAAGCAGAGAATTGATGACTCCATAAGGACTTTAGACGATAACATTCAACATCAGGTTCGTCTTTGGGCACTTGATTCATTGGAGAAGGAATTCAAGTTGGCAAGAAAAGTGGAAAGAAAAATTACGACAACAAGGAATTCTATCTCTCACAACCATAAATATGGAAGTTTTTTTTCTCCAAGCCATCCACAACCTACAAGGTTGACACCACAAAAAGTGGAAGAAAAAAGAGCAAAAGGAATTTGTTACAATTGTGATAACAAATACATTAAAGGTCATAAGTGTGTTGAGAAGAAATTATTTTACATTGATTGTGAAGAGGAGGAAGAAAAGGATCAAGAAACATTAAAAGAAGAGGATATACACTAGGAACCAACCCTAGAGAAAGACGAAATGAATCCAACCATATCTTGTAAATCATTGGCAAGAATTACCACTCCTCAAACACTCAATATAGAAGTACATATCAAGAAGAAAAAG
>APFE030980975.1:0-13502 GCA_000404065.3 Pinus taeda
CTTAGTTTTCTCTTAAACATGAGAGGAAATATTAAGTACATCTATATTTGGAGTTTAGGAATCATAATAATCTAGCGAAAACATATGGTTTTCTTCAAAGAGTTTAAAATTTTTTCTATTCTCATTGACAATATAGACTTAATCACTATTTGTAATGTGATAGATGGTATTTGAGACTAATCTAAGCAACTATTGGGTATGTGTCAAATCTCCCTACCGCAACTATGTAAAAAAACAAAAAAAAAAAACACCAAACTAAAGTTTTTACCTGGCGAATAAAACTTGGCAACATTACCTCGGGTTTGACCTCGACTCACATCGGCTACATTTATTGTGCCACCTCAGCTACATACGGAACTGGAATATTTTGGGGTTAACTTTAATGTGGATGAGTACAGTGACAGAACCCTTCATACTGCTATTAAGTGGCAACTCGCCCGGAGATTGACACCTCATCCACCACCTCGAGGTTGGCTCCAAACTTATCTCCGGGTGTTAACTATGCCATGTTGTTGATTTGATCGAATCTGGGTGATGCACTTTCCTCGGGATTCTTGATTGAATTGATGGTGGGAACCTCGCCATTACTTCGAACGACTAACCTTGCTCCATATGGCCTTTCAGTCGCATACCTCTGGGGTTTGGTGCTCATTCGGCTCATTTGGCCTACGCTCTCGGTTAGTTCCATTGTTGCGGGTTTAGTAGGTTGGGGTCTTCTCTGTATCATCTTACCGACTATCCTCTTATGGAGTTCGACAGATCCTTCCTACCAGACATGTCTAACTGTTTTCCCGAATTCTCTTTACTTTTATTCCCAGTTTTGTTTTCAATTTATATTCTTTTGTTGTCTCATGGAGCTGCTCTAATTCTCCTATTCGGCTCTTGTTTTCTGTAGGTTCTGCCATGCCGCACATATTTTATGCAGCTGATGGTGGTGTATGGCTCCTTCTTCAAGCATGGCGCAGGTTCTTCCTCACGGGTAAGCACGCTCTTCCTGGCCCCCTTCTTGTTCTAGACTAGGGTAATGATCTCTGGTTTGTTCTAGTGATTGTTTTCCATTTCCTCTTATCAGGTCGGGTTGCCAACCCTCGTTTGAATAGGGTTTCTGCTCTAGTTCTTCTCTTCTGGCGGCTACTCCTTATAGTTTACCACCCTATATAGGGTTTTCATTTGCATGCGTCCTTTCCAGAATTTATTGTTTCAAATTTTTAGTCTAGTTAATTTCTAATCCCATAGCTTACTAGCCTAGAAAGAGGTCTTGTAAAATCATTAAGTCAATTTCACCTCAGCTTGAGGTTGTATGGTTTTGGAGCCGTTATTCATCTTCCTGTACACGTATGGATGAGTTTTATGACTTCTCGGTTGAGCGATAGCCAGTTGCTATCTAACTAGGAGTATTTATTTCTGAATTTTGCTACGTGGACTGTTATTCAATTTCTGGACCTGGCCACGGCCACTACTCTTGTCTTTAGTCTGTTATATACATATGTAATCATGGAGGTTATTCAAAGGAATGTATGCATACATAATTTATCTGGTTTCTTCCATGCCATGTTTGATTCTACCATGATGGGTTAATAGATTTTAACAATTGTCATATCTTTATACATTTCTATTAGGTAACATTTTAAATAGTTCCGAAATGGAAATAGAATTCGTCTGCCTTCACAGTGTACCATTTATTTGAATCTACGTAGGATCTTTGTTTAGTAGAAAAATGATTCAAAATCTATCGTTGTTCGTTTATTCTGTCTGTTTATTATATCATTAAATCGCAGAGATCACTTATCAAATTCTTCATTTGACTCAGCTACCAGCTTTGGTACACCATGGACCTCCCCTGCTGATATCTTAGGGTAACATCCACAGCGTTATTGACACTGTATATCCTGAATACATCTTCATGAAATATGTTTACGCCCCTAGGCATTTTCTGGCATTGAGTTGATTTACTGTTCCTTAACTACATCCCCTTTTTCCATGTTGAAGTATATGTATGAATACATGCTTTTAATTTGATGGGTTACTAGCCGAGCTCTCAACTGTTATTGGCATATTCCTAAGCACTGTGGTCTTAACTTATTACTGTAAGTAAGGGTAACCACAATGACGTCCTTCATCTAATCTGCTATCTATTCCTTAATGGATTATAACATAGTTTTGAATCCCGCCTAATTTTTTTATGGTTCAGTTAATGTGCAAGACCGTGGTTTTCATATGTATTTTTTCTTATGTTTCTTAAACAGTTGACAAAGACTGTCATGGCTTGGTACCATATACCAATTATCCTTTGAAATAAACAGATAGCAGCATTTGTTAAGTGTATTTGTTTTTCCCACAATCTCGGTAATATTATTATTACATTGTCTCAATTTTATTTTAAGTCATAGCTACAAAGGAACTTCTTGTTTTCACTTTTCAGACGACACAGACTTACTTATTCATAATAGTTAGAATCTCCATACATGTCTACTCGAAGTGTCGGAGATACTGCAACAGGATTGCTCACCTCTGCTCCCTGTGTTATGTAATCCTACCGAAGCAGAACCCTCTGTCATTCGTCTCTTCTAGTTTGCCTCCCAACCATGAGAATCATCTTTCGGGACCGGATTCTCTCCCCCGTGCCCTCTTGCAGGCCACTGCCCTCAGCAAGAATTTCTGCACTTAATGATAGACTATCTGGTCCTCACCAGACTTAGTCACTTTTTCTCTTTCTTTCCCTCGGCCTGTCCCAACAACACAAAGCCTTCCCTACTTCTCCCTCTTCTGTTCTCCATTTTCCTCTCTGTCTGTCCCAACAGCACAGAGCCTCCTTTTTCCCCTTGGAATCTTTTCCAGTCAAGGAAAGGAAAACAGTTAGGGTTGGGAATCATGGTAACTGTCTTGCCTCTAACTTCCCCCTTGAGAAGTGGCTAGTTTATATATATATATATATATAAAGAACTTTTCTTTAAAAACAATCCTCTTTAAAAGAAGAGGATTAATATTATTTAAATTCACGATAATGTTGTCAATCCAGTTCATCATTTACCACAATAAATTAAATAATTACATTTAACCTGGGGCATTACAATATATTTGATTCTCACTTGAGATAGGTCATTGTTATCATGCATCTTGCAGGTCAAGATTTACCACACTTTTCAAAAAAAACAATGAAAGGGTGGATTACTAGTCTAAACTAGTTATTAGAAAATAAAGTACAGTATAATTGAGGTAAATAGAAAGCTCTATCAATAACGAATATGATAAGAATGAATGTCTTACCAACTTGCATCACATAGATATTTAAATACCATTTAGCTCCCATGCATGGTTACAATTGGCAATACATCTCCTTGTTATGATATGATGACCTCTCACCTTCCAATTTAGTGTTACAGTTATGAAATTATCACATTTTCTTGACATGACACGTGGGGTGAATAATTTGTGGATGTATGGAAATAGTAATCCAAGGTTCTTAAATAGAGGGTCAATTTAGTTCACATCCATTGAAAACTAGTTGGGATTTGATGAGTTTTGAATGACGAGTTGGTTTACACCCTATAAACCTTGTCACTAACTCTTAGGCTAGAGCTATTCACCCCTCTTCTCTCATTATTATTTTCTCTTCACTCACCTCTCTCATTTTTATTTGCCGTTTTTTGGGTGGCTACCGTGAAGGTGGATTTCCAACAATGTGTTGATAAGAGGATCATGGTTCCCATTTTTTCTTCTTTAGGATGGATTTTTGAAATTTGGTGGTCATATACCTCATATAAGATTCAATTAATTATGTGATTGGAATAGGTAGGGATATCAACCCCATCCCTATTTTCCTCCATCTTTGGAATCTTTCTTACCCATGTCTTTCACTTATGCTTGGAATCTTTATCTATCCTACACGTGAGTTAAAACCCTTTATCTTGTGATACGGTCTATCCTAGTGGGCTCTAATTGCTATCAAGGACTATTCATGGGCCCTCGTGCTCCATTAAGATACTACAATAAATGACATCCAAACCTATTTCTTGTCTCTTTTATTATAGCTACAAGACCATTAATGCTCAATATAAGAGAAAAGAGGCATACTATTGGACACGGTGGCGAAACTAAAGAGTTAGGTTAGTGAATAATAAGCTAAATGTGACACTTTCCTCACAATTATCACTGAGTTACCTTAGAATTATGCATCTAGCCCCAATATCCTACAAAAAAATCCTAGCATTAGGACAAGCATAGCAAAATGAGGATCTCATTCTTCCATTCCTCAATACACCAACAAAGAGCTCACCGTCAGTGCATCTCTGTAGGGATACAAGCTAACTCTAGTGTTTCTCCATGTCCTCTTAGTTAATTCCTTTTAGAACTTGATGATTTTCGAAGATTTGTTTTTTATATAAATAATCAAAATTTCTGTATATATCAACTATCTACTAATAATATTTCCCCAATATTAATCAAATCAATAATTATGTATTATTAATACATTTTAGACTTAAAATCTCTTTATAATATTTTTTTAGTTATAATGCTCAACCTTTTTACTTACCACAAATTATATTATCAATTCTTATTATTAAAAAAATAATAATATTATTTATTAAATCATTTATTATACCAATGATAACTCTATATTGAACACCTAAACTCAACGTAGTTTAGTTTTCTCTTAAGATAACAAATTTAAGCATTTTAAATCAAACATCTTTTTTTTGAATTGATAAGAATACTAAAACCAATTGCAAATTGTACATCTTTTTCACTCGGCTTTTTAATTTTTTTCGGTCGACATTTTATCGCACTATGTTAATCATGGATTTTTCTCCATCAAATATATTATAAACATAATTAATATAGTTATATTAAATTAATTTATTTTTACATTATCTTTTCAAAACAACAATATACCTAAAGGTTCTCAGATAATCTAAATGATAAAATATGGTGATTATGATGCTCAATGCATCACAAAAATTAAGTTTTTGCTTTTAAATAATTGAAATTGTAAACTATGAAAATATAGTTTGTTTCATTTTAAATTATAATTTGAAATAAGAAGATTGGAAGAGATAGAAAAATTGGAATAGATATTTATATGATACCTTCACAAAATTGAGATATAAAAGAAAAATACTAAAAACATTCTTGGCATACCTCCGCAACTTACGAGAAAAAGCAAAATTCATCATTAAAGTAGACCAGGATAACTTGCTACGCTTCCTGGTTCTATTTTTCAGTGATATGAAAGAGTATATCAAATGTGGGTTTCAATTTTATAGAAGAAACATATATCTACATGTATCAACATGCTAATTCACCATCACGCAACTTAGAAAATAGGTATTATTAAAACTATGGCTATAGAGCTAAGAAAAATTTTGGCCCAAAGTACATGACCTAGAAGTTGCATAAGCTAATAAAGGTATTCGAAAAAATTAATTACCACAATACTAAAAGAAGACATATATTCCATATGATGGACATCCCAAAACTAACTTTTTCATTTTTCAAGGGTACCCTGAGAACATGGCAAGAATTGTTATTGATACACTTGATATTATAGGAATTGTTTGAGGAACTCATTGAGGTCTATTCTTCTGATATCCTATCTGACTGATATATTTTCATGATAGGAAAGATTTAAATATGAATTAATATGTTCCTAAAACAAATCAAATTCAAAGTATATAAATATAAAAGATAAAAACAAATGTCAATTCCTTCCCTTGATTGTTTCTGGACTTTGGTGTCAGAAGGTTACAGGAAACAAGATTGGAAAAAGGATAGGGAGAGAATGCAGAGCATGTCTTGGATATGATTATTTTTTTGTTGGAGATCCTTCAGGCACCTGATCCATCGACTTTGCACATGTTTTTAGAAAGGATTCATATGGTTTTTCATGTTGTGATTTTTTCACCTCATGGTTATTTTGGGCATCAAATGTTTTAGGAATTCCAAACATCGATAGATAGGTAAATAATTTTTTAATAATTACAATGTCCATTCCATGATATACCCTTTTTATTGTTTGATCATAATTTGAATGTTTCCTTTGATTTTGTTTCTTCTTTTAACTATCAAATTGAATATACTTGTTATCATGGCCATTTAAACAACATCCAAAGCTTGAAGATGAAATTATTATTACACGATATTGATTGAAATCCTTTTAGTTGTTTTGTGTTAAAATATTTTCATGACAATTAGAAAAGTTTATTTTCATGTTGTTATTTTAGCACAAGTTACCTATATACTTAACTAAGTTCATGTGTTAGATATGAAATATTGTTGAGAATAAAACAACAAGGATTTAACATCACACATCAGATTATTTGTTTTCACAAGTTATCTATAGCCTAAGATTTTTAGCATGTAACTTAGTTGGCATCATTGTTCTTAAGATTTTCATGAAGCTTGAATACTAAGTTACTAAGGTGTTTTTTCTATGCTGAGGTTTTATTTAATTTATTTATACAGGTCATTTGGCCACTATCGTCCAACTGAAGAAAACGCGTTCGTGTTTCTTGCTTTTCTAGGGGAAAATGACATTGACATTGTTGATGTTAAGGTATATGTCGAATAAATATTTTATAGTCCACTTTAATTTATATTTTAGCATTCATCGTCTTTCATGTCTTATACTCTGCATTGTATCTTATTTTGTTTTCAGAAGAGGAACTCAATATGATGGTTAGAAGCAGGAATTGAAGAAAGAGGAGAACAATACCCTTGGAGCGATAAATGAAGAAAGAGAGAGAAAAAAGAACTGGTCTAGTAATACTCTTAAATACAATATCCCATATGACACACACACCTAAAGGCCGATGGTTAAGTCTTCAAAGTTAGCGAATCCACCTACAATGCCTTAGCAACACAATGATAATGTTTTGAAGTGATGAAACAATATTTCATGTGTAAATTGTTGTCCAACCAATATTAAGTTAGAAATTCATATTATAATACTTGACATTTCATATAATATAATTTGTGGTTGAAATTATTTATATTTATACTTGATATTATTGAGTATTGTAATTAACATATGTAACTTTGTGTTTTTATATTGGATGAATATGCACATTGTATGTCATTTTTTAAATTTAGTCGCAAAATCATACTAATTAATTTATGTTGATTAATAACGAACACATAAAATCAATTTAAAACTACTAAATTAGTAGTTTATATTGATTAATGGTGAATACAAATAAATCGAATATATGACTAAATTAGTCTTTTATAATTATTATTAATGGAAGGAAATGAAATGAATATAAACTACTAAATTGACCATTTATATAATGAATATGAAACTACCAAAAAACAATAAATAACTATTGTAAATGATACATTTGTGATTACAAATGATGACTAATTTTTCATATATAAGACTATTAGTGGCTAATTTACAATATCTTATAACATGACCAAAATTTAGTCTTTTTTTTTTTGGTCATTTATTGGTTTCAAATTATGACTAAAATTTGCCTATATATGACTATTAGTGGCTAACTTATAGTATCTTATAAGACGACCAATATTTCTGACATATTTATTTGGTTATTAATTGGTTTTTTCAGGTGATCATATAGTAGTATATTTTGTTGTGTATTTGGTCATAAGTTTTCGTAATTAATGACTAAATTTATGACTAAACATACTACTAGATGATAAAATTAAGACAATCAATTAATGGCTAAGTTAAAAACAACTAAAGTTGGTTGCATTATAAGGTCATGGAAATTATCTACTATTAGTCACCAATTGAAAAATGGTCATTTATATGCAATTTTTAGTCCTGTTTTTTAGTAACTAATTAGCCATTTTGTACTAGTGGTGGTCTTCGGATGCATAGTACTACTATTGTGTGAATGGAACATATGTTGTATTATATACATATGATGTTATGTGCATGTTTGATATATGTGGTTGTGTGTATATTGTATATATAGTGTTGGGTATAGATGGTGCTATGTACATGCTAGATATGCAGTGTTGTGTACATATCATATTATGTGCATGTTGGATATGTGGTGTTACTGCATATGGTGATATGTGCATGTTGTGTACATATAGTGCTATGTACATGTTGTAAATGTAGTGTTATGCACATGTTGTATATGCATTGCTGTGTACATATGGTGTTTTGTTTATGTTGTACATGTGGTGCTATGTACATATGGTGTTGTGTTCATGATTATACATGTGGTGTTGTGTACTTTTTGTGTCTATGGTGATATGTACATGTGGTGTTGTGTATATGTCATGCATGTGGTTTTGTGTACATTTGGTGTTGTGTACATGTTGTACAAGTGGTGTTGTGTACATGTAGCGTTGTGTATATGTGATGATATTTACACATTGTGCAGTTGGTGTTGTGTACACGGGGTACTACGTACATGTTGTACATATGGTAATAGTGTACATGTGGTATTGTGTGTATGTCGTACATACTTTGTTATGTACATGCAGTACTACGTATGTGCATTGTGTAGTCGTGGCATCATAACAAGTGTATTCGTTGTGTTGTACTATGTCTATTTATATCTATCGTGTTGTACATTGGGTGCGGGTTATTATAATGTGTTGTACACCAAGTGTAGGTGTATGTATTATGTTGTACACCGAATGTAGGTGTGTGTGTTGTGTTGTACGTTAGATGTAAGTGTATGTGTTGTATATCAGGTGTAAGTGCATGTATTGTATGGTGTTTTATGTCGTGTGTGGTTGTATGTGTATGTGTACGTTGTTGAAGAGAAGGAATTGGGTGTTTATCAGATGTGGCAGCCGATCCGATGTGTGTACGGAAAGGACAAAGGACAAAGGCAGAATAAAATGACAGATTAAAGGATATGTATCAGTATTTTATTTCAATTTTATTATGGATGTGATCTATGACTCTGATTTATGATAGTTGTATGTGATCTATGATTTTGGCTTATGATGATTGCATGAGATTGATGATTTTGATCTATGATGGTTGTGTTTTGAGCTAATGAGATGTGATAGGTTTATACATTATGATTTGATCAAACAACTAGTTTGACTTGTTGTGGCACGAAGTGAACATAATCACAAGTGTACCTTATTGATGGGCCACCAATGCGGTATGATCTAAATTTATTTCAATTTATTTTGAATCTAGTGGGAATTATGTGCTTGGTACTAGAAAGCATGGAAATGCTCGGACTAGGTGGTTGAAACCAACTACAAGAATTAACAGTGCCAATGGAAGGAATTGGAATAAGAAGGGGTATGTTCATAAAGAACTTCAGGAGCAGGGCCATTATGGGACACTGGTACCCAATAGTATCATTGATTTTCATGAGCATGCTATTACCCATATGATGGTTTTGAGGTAGGTATATGCCTTGGTTGTTTGACCTTTCGATGCGAAGAAGCCTTTACAAGGGATGGATAACCCAATATAGGGAATGTCGAGGAACTTGGAATGTGTGTAACTGAATGGAAGGGGGTGCCTATTGCCCGAGGGACTGTGTAGCAGAGAAGGGAAGGTCGGGGATGGATTTTTTTTGTTAATAACATTTCCAGATGGAATTAGATACATATTGGGAGTGTCCCCTAGAACAATGAGTTGGTAATTGTTCATTGAGTGAATATATAGCACAAGGATGGTAGCACTAGACATTGGATACAAGTGCAGTTTGACAGTGGATTCTGGAATTCCTCGAAAGGAGGTGAATCCTAGTATTACTTTGTGGGTGGAGGTGTGAGCCTCTAGATTCCCTTGTTACAGATGCAAGCATCGTACCCTTTTATTTTTTGGTTAGAGAAAATGTACATATGTATATATGTGTATATCATTGTAAACATTGTATCGAGCTGGATTTTTAAAGCTTCAAATACAATATGGTTATTTTCTAGTTGAATCAAATGTTCATAAGAATATGTGGTTGTTATTGTAAATACCATAATTATTTGTGTTATAAATCTCCAGTACACGTTATGATTTTCGTGTTTTCAACAGAGGTCATTGTCAATACTACAACGAGCTATGTTATAAAGTTCCATGGGAAATATGTCTTTCTTACAACAATCTTGTTGGATGTAGGTTTCATTGAACACCAACGAAGATGTCCCCCCCAGGGGGAGGGTTTTGTAACAACTCTAGTAAAAAAATCATGTAAAAAAAAAGACCAAGGTCATGGGGCACGTCTCCAAAGTTGAATGTTGGGAAAAAACATAGTGATGGGGATTAGTTGTGATTAATTAATGGCTATGGAAATTGGCAGAGGCAATGGAAAATTATTTGGAAAGACATGAGGCATTTATTGGCATGTTATTTATGAAAATAATGGAAATTACAAGAAAAGGAAGGTGAAATGTCACATGTTGCATGTGGGGAGGAAATTGAAGGAAAAATGAAGAAACCATAGGTATCAATGCTAAAAATGATTATGAGGATCACTTCATGACTTTTGTTAACATTATCTTTTTTCAGTTCAGTCTTAGCACTCTCATTTAATTCTCTCTCTCTCTCATACTCTTGGACACTTAGATTTTTGTTGGAGCACTCTTGGAGGAGTGTGACATACTTGGGATTTGGAGTAAGAAGGCAAAAGAGGAGAATGAAAGCGCAAGAGGAAATAAAGATCAATAGCGACAATGGGTTTTGCTTGTAGGTATCGAGTTGCATGTATGATTTCCTTGCTAGTTTTGGCACGCATGTGGTTTCTTGGTCATGATTTTTCATTGGCATCAAGGATTGCCTGGATTAACAGTGGATTATCCTAGCCTTGCCATTTCCTAGATAGCCACGGTGTTTTGGCTATCTTTCCTTCTTTTCATGGTCAGATCTCATGTTTCTTATTGTTCTGGGTTGAGTTACTAGTTCCTGGAAGCCTTGGTTGGACAAATTCTCTGGAAGCCCTGTAACAACTTGGGTTAAGTTACTAGTTTTGGAAACCTTGGTCGGACAAACTCTCTGAAAGCCCTTGTTGGGTTGAGTTACAAGCCTTGAAAGCCCTAGTTAGATAAACACTCTGGAATCCCAGCAATAGTTTTGGGTTTAGTTACTAGTCTTGGAAGCCTTGGTTGGAACAAACACTCTAGATCCCTAGATAACTTGGGTAAAGACCAGTTTGTTGATGGTTAGTGATGTCCAACTGTGAGATGGAATCACTGGTTGTGGGTTGAGGTGGTTTGGCCTTTGGAAGCGCTGGTTTGTTTTCATTGGATTTGTTCCATGAGATCCCACATTCATGCTTAGAATGTGGCATGAGAATGATTTGCTGAAAGAAAGATTTGGTGTAACCAATCTATGTTAGAGTTGTACATAGAATTCCTAGACCTAGTTACACTTTGCATATGTTAATAAGAGATTCTTTCCTCTTGTATTTGATGGGTAAATATACCTGTTTATATGTGGTTTTATGGTTGTTACATCCTTGGTGATGAGTATGTTTTATGACAGTGATGGTGTATTTCTCTCATCATGTTTTGATTAATAAATGAATGTACAATGAATGTATAACCTAACATATGATAATGCAACTATTGTGATAAGGCCTCAATGCTTCTCTGCAATTCCCAAATAAATATGAGACCTGTATGCTCAAAAATGTTGATATGACTCGTAGATTGTACATTTGTGACATGCTTGACGAAATCTATGTCATGGATAGTAGGGGCCAATTCAAGTCTATGTTCAAGTATTTGCATTAATATCATTGCTTTGATGTTATTTTTCATTTCTAGAGGTTTAATGAAGTTATGGGCAGTGAAATGAGACCTAGCCCTAAAAAAGTGGCATAAAATATGGGGTCTTTGGCTTAGAACTAGCTAATAATGTCCCCAGTCGCTAGTATGCCCTTGCTATGGGAGTGACTGGGGGGTCCTAGTCCCATGCATGCTCATTTCATGGGAGCGACTGAGGCTCTAGGGCAGTAAATGATCAAGTTGTCTCAGGGACTGGTCACCTAGAAGGGTTGGCCGGTTCTTAAAGGTTCTGTAGCATGTATATAATGTCAAATTGGTTGTGTGTTGTCGGTTCCACTTCCTTAATTGTACATGGGGAGTTGAATCATATCATAGTAACTCTTCGTCACATATTTATCCCGTTGGAATTGTAAATTTAAGTAAGTGTGGGAGGAAGGTGTTACATGTGCATGCTTTAGGACCTAAAAAGTTGCCAACATATATGGTAGTAGCATTTGAGAAGTACATTGGCTCACCCTAGGACCAAGTCCACAAAAATTACATCCCAATTCATTCTATAAAATCAGCAAAAGAAAACAAGGCCCTCTGAAAATGGCTTGTGTATTGACTATACATAAATCATAAGGTATAACATTCACATAGTCGACCATTGATGTGTGAAAGGCATACCATCAAGGCCTAACTTTTAGAACAATTTCCCACACAATATCGCTAAAATTTAAATCTTGCCTCTATTCTCATTTGAGAATTGTGCATGAACGAAAAACAATCTATATATGTCTTTTTATGGAATTCATTATTTTGATGATGATATTTTTCATAAATATAAAATATTAAATATCTTATGATTTGGTATTCAATATCTATCTATTATATGTAAATAGAATTTTTTTTATATAATTTTTACTCAAATTTAATTTTATATTAAAATTTTTATTTTAAAAATAATAACTTAACACCCTAAAATCTTATGCATTTGTGATCATCTAATCTTCAGCCCTTCAAATTTATGATTTCTAATTATTCTTCTGTTTTTAAGTCCTATTTTGAAACAAAAAAACAAAAAAAATTAAAATAACATATATTAATTTATATTATTTATAATCTAAATTAATTCTTAAAAGAAAATTTTCTATTAATAATTCCTCTTTGAAATTACATTCATTAATTTAATATAATAACTTAAAGTTTATTATCACTTTATTTTATCATTTTCAATTTTGTTTTCTCTAATTGATGACGTCCCACTATGGAAAACCATAACCATACTCATGTGCACATATGAAAAATCATTCTTTACCGTCTTCAAAATGTATTATAACGAATTAAAAAACCTCTAGCCCAATTTCGGTGTACGTTACTTATGGTTATCATTAAATATCAATACTATAACAAAATATAAAAACTCTACCTTAATTCCGATTAACCAAAGATCAATTCGGGTTCTTATATATCATTATTATAATGAATTAAAAGAACGCCACCCCAATTTCGGTGTATGCTACTTATGTGTATCATTAAATATTAAGCTTATAACAAAATATAAAAACTCTACCATAATTCCGTGCATGCTCAGTGGTACATTATAGTCTTCTTTCTTTCTTGGTTTTTTTTCTTTCAAATTCGATTGGCATTGGAGTTTAGGCTGAGGTTAATATTTTTTTAATTGCGTGAAAGGATAAGCATCTTGTATTGAAATGTTCTCATCAAAACCATCTTAAGCTGAATTAAGGAACATAAATATTTTTGATAAATATTCTCTCAAAAAAATGTTTAGTGTGTTTATTTTTTTAATGAATATTAAATTTCACTTTATATAATAATTTAGTTTAAATATA